>JAUPMG010000017.1:1434803-1460195 GCA_031762675.1 Pachysandra terminalis
AGTTGTTGTGAGAGAGTGTTTTTTAATTGTTAAATAATAAATATAAAATAAAAATATATGATCAATTTATAGGACTACTAGATTATATTTTTAAATAAAATATGTTGCTTATACACTAATTTACTTACATTGTACATTAAATAACTTTTATATTTATAATGAATTACGTATATAATATTAATTCATATATGTCCATAAAATATTATTATATGTAATGTTTATATTTGTATGTATAATAATATAAATTTATAATATTTATAATATATATAGATTTATATTTAAATAACATAAATTAATATATAAATAAAATTATTTAAGTGGTTATATATGCAATATTATGCATTCGGTACACTGCCAGTGTACCGAATCATATCCTTTTGTTTTATCTTTTAAGGGCTTTCAAGCCATTTTGAACTTCAAGTCGGTGAGGACTGAGGAGAAGAAGAAGACGGTGAGGAGAAGAAGAAGAAAAGCAGCCGCAGCAGTAGCAACAGGTACCCCTCCTCTCTCTCTCTCTCTCTCTTCTCTTCTTCCTCTTTGATTCTGTTCTTTTTCTCCATTCGATTATGTTCTAATTTTTTTTAAATCCATCTCTCTCTCTCTCTCTCTCTCTCTCTCTCTCTCTCTCTCTCTCTCTCTCTCTCTCTCTTCTTCCTCTTTGATTCTGTTTTTTTTTAAATCCTTGTATCGGTTGTATCGTATCGAGCGATACAGTCGATAACTTTCATTTATCGAACTATATTGGTCGATACAGATGCAGTATCGACTGATACGGTTTGTTTTTTTTCGTATCTTAGCCTACAAGAGGGTATAGTATCGACCTAGTCGATACATGATACGTATCGCCCGTATCGGGCGATATGATACGATACTTTGAACCATGTTTGTAGCTCACCCTATGCATTATTTTTACTGGTGAGATAAAAGAAGACACAAGCATCCTTTCCTCAGTAAGGTCGTAAAGAATATGGTTCACATTTGCAAACAAGCCTTGTATCCGTTTCCAAATAGCAAGGGAGGCCCAAGGGTTGGGCCATGCAAGGGATCAAAGAGGCGTGTGGTTTGGTGGGCGTGGGCAGGGAGTTCGCTCCTTGCTTGTCTAATCATATATACCATGGAGGGCTCCTTGCTTGTCTAATCATATTTACCATGGAGGCATCCAACTTCATGGAAATCAATTATGACAAGAAAAGGACCCGTGGGCACGATATGGATTATCAGATATAAGGGTTGCACTACCAACATCAGGGGATGGTGGTCTAACCTATCACAGTCTGGGAAGCGGGTAACAACCTATAAATAGGGGTCACCCTGCCCATTTTGAGGGATCGATTCTATGGTACAACCTCCCATTCTCCCTGCCCTTCCTCATCACCATAACCCTCCATCCTCTCCTCAGATCTCTTCGAATCCCCCGGCATTAGTAAGATCTGACCTTTGGTTTGGACACTACAATTCACTCACGCACATTTTCGGCGACTCTGTTGGGGAACCTTCAATCTCTAGGTTTCTTAATCTGACGTGAATGGCTTCAGCATGGAAGAACACTAGAAATACCTCCAGCATGCAAATTCCAAACCAACCGCTCATAAATGCAAACAAAGGTACCGGACTGGACACAGGAAGAACACATCCAGAACTTAATTTGGACGCTCAAAGCACAATGTTTGTTGAACAATCTGATCCGATCGCCGTCATGCAAGCTCACTGCTGCAAAGTATCATCCCAAAGGTAGCGCAAAAGGAACCTGCAGTGCCTGAGGAAACCCTACCAAACGAAGGAATCACTATCAGCTCGGATCACAACTTGATGCTACACAGTTTCGGAAAGGTGGCCACAGATCATCATACAAGTGGATACATGTCACGAACCAAAGCTGGAAATCTCAATGGAGTCCCCAGTCTAGGTTGTAACTCTCACCCCATATCCAGATGGGAGTGGATAAGCAATACATAACCAAAAATCATTTAATTAAGAAGGATATTATACAAGGAAACATTTAGAAAAGTAATATTATTAAGATAATATCCATCACAAAACATCAAAAAACAACGGAAAGGAAAATACTAGTCTCATGCTTCAAATCAATCCTGATTAACTACTAAAAATCAAGTACTGGATTACAGCAAATAAACCCACTACAAGTTCTACTAAAATCATCGAATAAAACCCTAATGAAAGCTAATATCTTCAAAGCATCCTTGACCTCCATCTTGGTCCTCATGTCCATCATCTATAGGTCCTGAAATATGTTGTGCTCGAAAGCGTAAGCTATACTAGCTTTGTTAGAAAACAAGGCTAACAATAATTAAGATTGAAGTAGGGACAATGCCATTCTTCAATCGTAATCCATATAGACAATATATAAGTCATGAGTTATACACAAATATGCAAGTAAAACATGTAATATGTGATAAATGTATGATGTGTGATCAATATGCAATGAATATGTGAATAATGATGCAATAAGATATAATATGCAATGTAATGCAATGGGCCGATTCAGTTATTAATGCATGTTGTGCACCTAGCAAGTATAATCACCATATGTGACAGAAGACAATCTAATATGTAACATATATGCTGTATAGTATTCGTTTAATGTATGCTTCACACCTGATCTAAACCCCTGGCTAAACAAGATGAAAATCATCCCCCAAATACATGGCCAGAATAAGGGTTATTCCATGTGCGCATCATAGTTTCTAGGATTTGCGACCAAGAGGTCCCAATTTCCTCATTTTATTTCCGATCATGGGGACAAATCCCTGGGCTTCACCAATGTGAACTGTTCCTTGTGAACCATACATAAACAGATCTATTAACAGAATTTCACTTGGTCATCCACGCAACAAGACGGCCATTCGTCTCACAAGACAAGAATCAAAATAGGTATATTGGGATAGCAAGTCCCTCAAATCCATAAATACAAGTCTCCTCACTTATTTTGACTTCCAAATCATAATACACTCATGATTATCATGAATTCCACAAGTATGGATTCACGTCAAGGGTATGGCTTTTAGACCAAATCCATGACCAAGAAGCTTAATGATGTGCAAGTGAGAAAGTGCTCATTAACTAAGCAAGCAAATCGTGTATACAATGTGTAATAAGACAAACATGCTGGACAATGAATAAGTAATCAATATGCAGCATATGAAGATATCATATGTCAATCAAATATAGCCAATAGGTCTATAAAGAAGTAACTATATGAAATAATTATAATTTAGAAAAACTAACATCAAAATCAGTCTAATTAGGTCAAACTAAGCATGTATGTGAAATTTCATAGCAATCAGAGTACTTTAGAATTTTTTGGTGCGCCTAGGGTGTCCTGAGGGTCTTTGGGTTTGGCTCAACGTATCCTTCGGTGCGCCGAGCTTAGGCTCGGTGACATTTCCAGGGACTTAAATTTTTTACTGTGACGCTCAGCATGCTTTCAGCGCACCGAGTGGCTTTTCACAGTTTTGACGTCTCACCGGTATTTGGCCATAACTTTGTGTACACTTATTGGAATCACCTCAAATTTCTTTTGTTGTGTTCCTAACGAGCAGGGGAATCCAAAAATATAAGTTTTGGGGGGTATTTGGGGTCGGCGTGGTCTGGGCGAGATGAAAGGTCGTCGAGGGGCTTATGAGAAAGTTCGGCATACCGTTCGACGCGCCGAGGAGGCCGCCGAAAGTCGCGGCTTGGTCTGTTTGGCCTGTTTTTGTCTTTTCTTCAACTCTAATCATAAAGCTTGGTTAAGTAACCCCTCGTAACTTTGAATTATGCACAAAACCCAATAAATAAACATCATAAAACACAATTGAATTCATACTTACCATATCCAACCTTTAAACTTAGAAAACTTAGTTGAAAAGTCATTAAAATACTTCATACATAGAAAATAACCTTGCTCTCCTAATTCAATCAAAAATAAAGTTAGACCTGAATACTTACCTTGGAATGAAGATTGGTGTAGAAAAATACACCTGCTCTTCTTCTTCTTCTTCTTCTCCAAATGATGAATCAACCTCCCAAGGCCTTGTGTTTATATAGGCACTTAGGAACTCTAGGATTAAAACTACGGCAAGATCTTAGCCATTAATTTCATATTTAGAGATCCCTACAAGATTCTAACATGTCGTAACTTTAGAAGTTGTGATTGTGTGTAATGCACCTAGTTTCCAATAGTACAACCCACCAATCACAATCAGTCAAAGTCAAGCATGACAGCTATAACTAAAATTTTAAATCAACCCCTAATTTTCTATTATTTACACATTAACCCTATTAGTTTTGTTTGGGTTATTACAATACATCAGTAGAGAAGAAGTTAATGATCTGTTGGGAAGAGAAAAGGTAAGGATGACCTCAGATCTGGACATCCAACTGCCATATCAGGCGCATATCGCCAGCAAACCTTTCCCGGTAGGATACAACACCCCTTTGTTTCCAATCTATAATGGAAAAAAAGGGAGTGCCAAAGAACATTCGAGACGATTCCAAGACACGATGGGACAATTCGTGTCAAATGAGGAGCTGAAACTGCAGGAATTTCAAAAGTCTCTCACAGGACAAGCATACACATGGCACGCCAATCTACCTTCAGGATCAATAAGAGATAGGGCGGATATGGCCGTCTAATTCTACAAGAAATTCTTCTTGGTAGCAAACAAGATAACCCTGTTCGACTTGAGCCATGAACGCCAACGATTATCAGAAGATCTCATCAAGTACGTAAAGAGATTCAAGGATCTAGCGGCGGATTGTGAAGAAATGATGGAAGAAGAAAAACTAGTACAGCTATGTGTAGTAGGACTGATAAGGAAACATAGAGCTTATCTAAAACTTATTAACATTGAGAGTTTTACCAAACTTTACAACGCAACGAGAAGAACCAGTTACTCGGTAAGGAAGCCAATTGACAAAAGGTTCAAAGATGGAAAGAGAAGCGTGGTTCAAGTGCTGACTGCCCAGGACTCAAAGAAGAGAGGTGACAAAGAAAATAAAGAATCACTGGACAAACCAAGGCCAAAAGAACCACCACCTTTCCCGTGCAGTATAAAAAGCATAGAAGAGCAATTGGAGCAATGGGTTAAAGATGCCGTAGTAAGACTCCAAGTGATAGATTAGGAGCCTACGCCGGAAAAAGAAAAGAATCCAAGGTTTTGCAAATTTCATCGCCAAGCAAGGCATTCAAAAAAGGGATGTTGGACACTAAGAAGGATCTTCCATACAAAGCTAAGCAAAAGGAAACATAGAGCTGAGAGAAAACAATACCTCCGTACACAAGAATCCCCTTCCCTGCTACAAAGGAAAGGGAAAAGGAAAGGAAACAGCAGCAATGGTTTGTATGAGATTTACGATCCGAGATTCCCTACATATGAGGAGCAGATATAAAGGGGCATGCGACCAGAAACCTATGAAAGGTTTCAGCAAATCAGAGAACGAAAAGAGCAAGCAATTTTGCAGAACATCAAGTTCAACAAATTCTTTAACAAAATAGGATTCAGACATATAGCATGGGTAAACATGACAGGGGCGATACTCAGTATAGTAGAAGAGTATGGCGAATAATGCTGTGAAGCAGCAGGAGATTTGTCGCGAGACTACTGCCAACTAATGGACGCTATCGCCTTCTCGGAAGAAGATAGACTAGACAAGGTAAGCCACAATAAACCTCTGTATGTAACTGCACGGATAAATGGAATAGAGGTAAAAATGGCTTTTGTTGGTGGCGGAGCATCACTCAATCTTATCTCATACAATTTGCAAGCGGTGGGTATCTCCACCAAAAGGATAGTACGAGAAGTCCGAACAATATCAGGATTCAATAACTCAAAGCAAAAAATGCTTGGATATGTCATGATGAACATTGAAGCTAGGCCTCTAAAAGGTATGCACCCTGTACACATCATTGAAGGAGAAACTTCCTATCATATATTACTAGGAAGATGATCGATCCACGATTACAATGCCGCCCCATCAATGGTACATTAATGTGTCAAGGCTAAATGGAAAGGACGTTCTGTAAGGAAATCGGCCACCAAAGCACCATGTGCACGAAAGGAGCAACACATTTTGGAAGCCATGTTTTTTTAGGAGATTGCTCAAGATGAGGAGACAGACATCTCTCCAACAAGGGCAACACCCCTACCCAATTGGGAGACATTCGAAGAATCATCTATTACGCCAAAACGGAAAGTGTCAAGCAAGGTGCTAAAAAGGTTAAAGAGCCATCACAAAGACAAGCCCAAGTGCGTCAAGGTCGTAAGGTCTGATGGTAGGATGGTCAATCACTTATAGCAATCAAAGGGGAAGGCTGAAAGCGCCTAGGTTCAGCTGAAAGGATCCTTCCTGGACAAAAAGGAACAAAGTAGACCCGAGACGGCAATGGAAATAAAGGAGCCTGAAGAGGTGACAAATATCAAGAAAGCTCCGGAAAAGCTGCAAGACAAAAACAAAGCAATAGAAGAAAAGTTGGAAAAGATAAATCTCGACGATGAAGAAAATCGCAAGCTGCTATTCATCAATACCTCACTCAGACCCAGAAGACAAAGAAAAGATTATACAGCTGCTTCAAGAATACCAAGATGTCTTTGCATGGAATTATGGTGAAATGTAAAGGCTAGATAAGAAATTAGTCATTCACTGTCTCAATGTCGATGCTTTGGCCAAACCAGTAAAACGGTCGCAAATAAAATTCCATTCAGACATAGAATTAAAGATAAAAGAGGAAGTAGAGAAGCTGCTGAGAACTAAGTTCATAGCTCTCATATAGAACCCAGAATTATTAGCCAACATAGTCCCCATCAAGAAGAAAAACAGACAAATCAAGGTATGTGTAGATTACAGAGATCTTAACAAGGCGTGCCCAAAAGATGAATTTCTTCTACCCAACATCGATTTGCTCGTTGATGCCAAATATTCTCGTTCATGGACAGGTTCAATGGATACAATCAAATCAAGATGGCTACTCAAGACGCCACCGAAACAGCTTTCAAAACGTCAACAGGAAATTTCTATTATACTGTCATGCCTTTTGGACTTAAGAATGTTGTTGCTACTTATAAGAGAGCCATGACAACCATATTCCACGACATGATACATAGAGGTTCAAGATTATGTCGGCAACTTGGTGATGAAATAGAAAACGAGAGACAATCATGTCGAAACACTAAGAAGAGCGTTTGATAGGTGCAAAAGCTTCCAACTAAAGATGAACCGATTGAAATATGCCTTCAGGGTTTCATGTAGAAAATTTCTCAGATTCCTAGTACATCACAAAGGAGTTGACATCGATTTGACAAAATCCAGAGCCATAGGCGGGTTACAACCACCCAAAGATGTCAAAGAGCTAAAAAGCTTCATGGGGAAAATATCATACATCAGGAGATTCATACCAGGGATGGCACAAGCGCTAACACCATTCCTCGCACTCTTGGAAAAAGATCATCAGTACATATGGACACAAGAATGTCAGGAATCTTTCGACAGATTGAAGGAACCACTGACCAATGCTCACATTATGGCAACATCAGTGAAACGAGAAACCTCTAAAATTATATTTGGTGGCATCAAACAAAGTTGTAGGAGCACTCCTGGCTCAAGATGATGAAAGCGGAGCTGAAGGACACGTTAATTATATAAGCAGAAATCTCAAAGGCGCGGAAACGCACTATTCGAGAGTGGAAAGAGTATGTCTGGCACTAATACACTCGACACAAGCTAAGGCAATACTTAATGGTGCATAAGGTTAATCTCATGACAAAATCGAATCTCGTTAAGTATTTGCTTAGCAAACCGGTCACGTCAGGAAAAATTTCCAAATGGTTATTGATGACGTCAAAAAATGACATTACAAACATAACGCCGACAGTAATAAAAGGACAAGCAGTTGCTGATCTGATAGCTCAATTCTCGGGAGAAGATTGCATCCAACCCTATGAAACTTTGGAAGAGGATGTCTATATGCTAGATGAAGATATGGAACAATGGACGTTGGCCTTTGACAGGCCGTCCACCACCACAGGAGGAGGCGTAGGAACTGTTTTGATATCACCTTCTGGTGAAGAAACGTCAATCGCCTACAAACTTGAATTCCCATGCACAAACAACACCTTAGAATATGAAGCTCTCCTCGTCTGGCTTATGCTAGCTTGACATATGGAGGTCAAGAAAGTAACCATAAAAGGAGATTCAAATCTGGTCATCAAACAAATGTCGGGAGACTTCACTATTAAGGAGCCCACACTTGCGATCTATCGTACAAAGGCCCAACAATTATCGCAAGGATTCCAAAAAGTAGATTTTGAGCATGTACTCAAATCAGGGAACAAACATGCGGATGTACTGGCTACACTGGCAATCTAAGATTCAATTCAAAGGAGCATCCAAAGTAATAGAAATCAAGAAGAAATATGCACCATCATTCGAAGAACAAGAGGAAAATTTATAAGGGGCGAGGAACAGGAAAACGGATAGAGAACACCGATCATAAGGAAGCTTCAGGATTCGACATCTGCTCGACAAATTCCTTTGAAGATTTTGAAAAACTTTTGCAGATTGAACGGTCATTTATATCATAAAGGCACGGAAGGGGTACTCATGAGATGCTTAGGCAAAGATAAGGTGAAGCAACAACTGAGAGAATGCCACGAAACCATACGTCAAAGTCATAATGGTGTTCTCCTCTATCGACAACTACAACGGAAAGGGTTCTATTGGCCAGAAATATCAAAAGAAGCCTATAATGTACAAAAGGGTTACTTCAGATGTGGCAAGAAAGAGCAATGCCACGAGATAGAGGAGGACGATTGGCGGGAACCAATAGCGGATTACTTGATCAAAGATGATAGATACACAGCAGGAAGAATCAAAAAGAAATCGATCAAATATATTATCGATGAGGGAATATTGTTCAAAAAGGCAGAGACTTTGGCGCCTTCGCAATGCTTGAACTCTCAAAAGAAGATGCAAGTAGTGAAGGAAATTCATGTGGGAGAATGTGGCAAACCTGAAAGAAAATCTAGGCTATTATAGAAGATATTACACAATGGGTATTCCTGACCTATGATGGAAGCGGATGTTGCCGATTTTATTAAAAAAATGCCACAAATGTCAGATACATGCAAGATGGATACATGCACCTCATGGCAAACTGAAATCCATAATCACGCCATGGCCCTTCCACACAAGGGGATTGGATTTAGTAAGGCCCAAACATTCGGCTTCTAGGAGGAACATATGGATATTGAACACCACGGAGTACTATACCAAATGGATGGAAGCAATCCCCCTGACTAAGGCAATAGGAGCCGCAGTGGCTAACTTCATAATACACCGGTTCGGTATCCCGGAGCAAATTATAACAAAAACCTGAACTCCATTCATCAACAGAGACATTAAGGCTCTCACAGAAAGTTACAGAATAGCCCATGTCAAGTCGACACCGTATTATCCTAAAGGAAATTGTTAAGTGGAAGCAACTAACAATATTTTGCTGAATATTTTAAGCAGAACCGTGAAAGACCATGCAAAACTATGGCATGAAAATCTATCAACGGCTTTATAGTCGTACAGAACGTCACCACGAAGTTCTACTGGTGCTAGACCTTTTTCTTTGGTCTATAGAAAAGAGGCGGTACTACCTGTGGAAATGCAATTGGAAAGCATTGGGTATTGCTTGCAAGCCAAGTAACTAATGAAGAGAGAGAAGAAAGTAGAAATGTAAAGCTGCAATTAATAGATGAAAGGAGAAGCAGGGACTAAAAGCATGCTAAGATCTACAAGAAAAAGTTATCCAGAGCCCACAATAAGCATGTCAGGAAAACAAGTTTCGAGGAAGGTAACACCGTGTTGCGTATGGCCATCCAACTTTGTAATGGGATCTCCTTACCAAAATCTGTGCCTAAATAGAAAGGACCCTACATCACCCATGACAATTACGAGTTAGGTTATTATAGATTGGTCATGCCAGAGGGCGAAATTTTTTATAGCCCCATTAGTGGGAAATGGCTTAAAATGTACTATCCATGAAACAAGCTACATACAAGTGTCTGTTATTAGTATTTCAACAAAAAAAGAAACAGATAATTTACATGTCGAAATGTTTAACCACTTTACAACCATATCAAAAAAATGACAAAAAAAGAGGGGGAGAAAAATCGATATCACAAGAAATAACACAATCAACCCCCAATGGACGAAATAAGTTATTTGCTATGAAAATTTTCTCCTCTAGATGGCACTTTCTATCATCCAAGTAAGAAGAACATCCTTTCAAGAAGTTCATGGCAGTAGCAGTCCGACCTTCTAACTACGAAAGCGACCCGAATCTTGTAGAAATCGGAAAGCGATCATCGCTGCCCCCTCTCAATCTGAAGAAATGCTCTTTCACACAATTGTGCAGACAAAAACTCAACCTCAGCACAGAGAATTAGGTTTCAACCTAAGGAACGATCAGGGTGCCATAAGTAACTAACTAATCTGAGTTCCTCTCATTTCTCAAAGCAGTATCGATAAGCAAGGACCAAAACTACATAGGTAGCAAGCATGGAATCCAACCGCCAGTAGCTAGGAAAGAAACCGGAACAGCATATGCAATTGGTATGAGAAAGGAGTTCGAGCATATAAATGTCAGTCTCGAAGGAAAAGGTAACAATCTCTGTAAGGAGGAATATGATTTCTCCCCACTCGGAACGGCTAAACGTAACCAAGGGAGGCAGAGGCAGATCATCAAACAATTCTAGGTAGATATTAAAACGCACGAAGAAACCATGATGCTCAAATAAGTCGTTTGGCCAACAACGAAGCAATTGTTCTATCGAAAGGTTCCCAGCCCAAAAATGGCGCATGGGGATGTACAACACATCCAAATCAGAAGAAAAATATGGATTAAAGAAAAGGAGGCTCGCAAAGTGAAGGTACTGATATATATATATATATATATATATATATATATATATATATATATATATAGAGAGAGAGAGAGAGCATGGTAAGGCGCCCAAGGAGCAAAAGGGAGGTAAATATCTCTATATGGAATGATATCTTTCCCACATCCCTAAAATACAGATAAATGCAAAAAAAGAAGAAAAAAAAAACGAAAAGATGCCACAAATGTTTATCCGATTTTGAGGAACCAGGTGTCTCTCTGAGTGCTTCCACCTCGATGTTTGAAATATATTTTGGCGACTCTAATTCATAGTCTTTTAACAAACCAAACACCTCTATTCCTTGCAAATTGTGGGCGTCACCTGCTCCCAATAGTTGGTAAAGTCTGAAAGGGAGGCTCCAAGGAATCAGATGAGCTGACCAAAGTGTGAGAAGACACCAAGCTGGTAGAAGTAGTAGGCCAGAGAGAGTCCAAGCTGTGAGATGTAACAGACAGAGAAACTAAGGACTAAGAATCACTAACTGCGGAAACAGTGACAGTATCGGTGGTAACATTGACTTGTTCATCTTGTTGGATAGGTTCCATTCCGAAGAAAATTACACTTGGTAAAGAAGTTGAAGGGGGAAGAAGAAGAAGAAGTTCTCCACACAAAAGGCAATCAGCAAGGTGCAAGGCATACTTATATGTACAAAATGATGCTTGTAAACAAAAGCTAAGCCTTAAATGAGGTAAAACAACTGAAGTGTCGATTTGTACAAGTAATAGAAAAATGGATATTTTAAAATTAAAGAAGATTATGAAGGTAACATGAACAACAAAGAAAAAATAAGGGGGGGGGGGGGGTGGACTACATGATGATTGCAAATAAATAGCCACAGCCAGTGGCAGAAGTGCAAGTCTTGAAAGAAGAGACAATACTTAAACAGGAATGATGATTCTTAGCCTAGATAAGATTGGTGCCAAGTAAGTCATCACCAAAACTCGCATCAAGTTCCACTTTCAAAGAAGAAAGTTTCTCCGAAGATTTCTTTCATGCCTCCAATATAGCAAATTGATGATGACTACGCATCTCCTCTAATTGTTGCTCACAGAAAAGGTCTTCACAATGTTGAGTGACTCGGGAAGTCAGGGCCTCGTATTGACTCCGAAGATGTGAAAGCTAAGTAGACTTTTCGGCAACCACCTTCTCATAAGATTCGAGTTAGGACGAAGGAGATGACTGTTGGCTCTTTAGCTCCTTGCAGCGGTGGGAACTTTTGCACAATAATTTCAACAAGGTGGAAGTGATCACGCAACCAAGTCACCTCTATGCCCACCTTGGTGGCACCCTCAATAGAAGAAGGTAGTGAGTTCCGAACCGAAGGAAGAAATTCGGAGAAGGAAAGATGCTGGAATTCACAAACGGTAGTGCACAAGAAAGAAATGGCAAAAATCCTCCACAATTAACCAGGGACGTTGAAATATTTCAAAACGTCCCTGTGCTTTTCCTTGATGGCTCTGAAAAGATCAGCAAACTCTGAAGACAATCTCACCAACAACTTTGACGTTGCTCGAGAAATGAAGACGTGATTGACTTTGAGAATACTCGCCCCAAAGAATATTAGCAATGTCGGAATATGCCCCGGGTTGGGTAGATTCTGTGAGACCTTTTCATCTCGAGCGGCAATATTGTCAGGGATATCTCCACCAGTCACCACGGGGGGATCATTAACAGGACCGCCACCAAACTCGCCAACACCCTCTCTATTAGAAAAAATTCGCCGATCAACAGGTGGATGCTCCCCTGGGAGCGGAATTGATGGTCAAGCGAGCAGTAACCATGATTGATGATCCTAAAGGTGTGGAGGAGGTTCAAGTGGAAGCATTAGAAATTCCAATGTTCAAGGAAGGACGTTGGAACTCTCTTAATCCTAAGATTCCAGTTGAGTTTGGTCAAAGCATGGTGCAAGAAGATAACATTGTTGCAAGGCCTAAATCAGAGGGGGGAAGGGCATCTGTAATTCCTTGTTTTCGTGAGGATGTTATTGAGATAAATAAAGAGATTCAGCCTTCACTAGCCATGAAGGCTATTATCATCTACGAAAATGGCTAAGGAAGACCAACAGAATTCTCTTGATCCAAATCCATGGTGAAATCACTGTTGCTATTTTCACAAGAAGACACAAAGCTAACGTGGTTGCTGGTGTTGTGACCAGATCTCAGGTGAGATCCTCACCTAATTCTCATTCATCTTAATGATTAATTCCTTGATATGGAATGTCAGGGGGATTGCTAACCCTGAATCAAGACTTCATTTGAAGTATATTTGTTCTCAAAATAAGGCTTCTTTCTTAGCATTATTGGAACCTATGTAGGACAGTTCTGAACTTCCTAAGTTGGCTAGAAAACTGAACTTTAAGGTTTTCTGGAAGTAGGGGAGATCAATAAAAAAAAATTGGTTGTTATGGCATGAGAATATTTCGGTTTCCTTTGTAGCCGCATGCTCTCAATCAGTTCAGTTAAGGTAAGCTACAAAAATTCCGATCTTGAATATGTGGTTTCTATCGTATATGCAAAATGCTCTTTATATGATCGCATAAAGATTTGGGACTCTCTTCTTCATCATGCATCATCCATTAATTCCCTTGGATTGTGGGTGGTGATTTTAATGTGAAATCCTCAATTGATGAGAAGTTGGGTGGTAATATCCCAGATCCACATCCAATGATGGATTTTAATACTTTCATTTATTCTGCTGGTTTGGATGACTCAGGTTTTATGGGTAATAAACACACCTGGTGCAATAATCAGCAAGGTGCGAGGATAATTTGGGCAAGGTTGGACAGAATTCTTTAGAATGCTTCAGCTATTAATTCCTGGCCTTCTATCAAAATTTTTCATCTGCCTCGGGTATGTTCTGATCACTGTCCTCTTTTTATTTCTATGATATCCCAAGATATATCTGGTCCGAAACCTTTTAGATTTCTGAGGATGTGAACTAATCATTCGGATTTTATGAGCTTTGTACATGGAGTGTGGGATGAGTTTGTTGGAGGTCCTCCCCTTATCTGTTTACATCTCAAGCTTAAGAAATTAAGGAATGTTCTTAAGGAGTGAAATCATAGTGAATTCAGTAATAAGTTTCAAAATTATAAAAAATTCTGAAGATGCCATTACAATGTTTGAACACCAGTTCCAAATAAGATGCAAGGAAAGGAATCATTTGTTCTGAACCTTGGAAAAGTGTTCTTAATTGTAAGGATTTGGTGCTGGAAAATGTACAATGGCTAGTTGGTCAAGGTAAGGGATCTTTTTTATTTGATGCATGGCTTCCTATTGGTCCTTTGTTCCAATATGCTTGCATGAGGAAGTTATTGATCAAAGATGTTTTTGTATCTCATCATTGGGATGAAAATTTTCTGAGAAGTTGCCTAGCAGGGCATTTGGTAAACAGTATATTAACCTCAATTATATGCCTTGATAGTGAAGAAGATAAGGTAGTATGGAAACCTTCTCCCGGTAGTAATTTCAAAACAAAATATGCATGGGAATGCATTCTGCAGCAAGGTTCTCGAATGGCTTGGCATAAGTGGATTTGGTTTGAAGTTATTCCAACTAATTCCTTTGGAGAATATTTAATAATGCTGTACCCGTGTACAGAAGAATTAAATCTATTGGTGTTCGACAGACTTCAAAGTGTTGGTGTTGTAATGTGACTCAAGAGGAATCAGCTAATCATTTGTTTTCAACCAATGAACTCTCGGATCAGGTATGGCGGTTCTTCTCCCCTTATTTAATGTAACTAACATTGAAGGTCAGCATGTGATTGACAAGGTTAGGTTGTGGTATGCCTTAACTAATACCAGAACTCAAATTGGATATTTGAGAGGAATGCTTCCTTCTTTCTCTTATTGGAAGTCTGGTTGGAACGCAATAGGAGGTTCCATGATGGGAAGGCTAACTCTGTTAGATTGATTATCTCTAAATCATCCAATGGTTTCATGAGATGTTTGATTTAATTAGCATCCCTAAGAAGTCTAGTTTTTTGAATCAATGGGCTTTAGAAGGTCTTTTTGTGCCTATCATTAGGTCGAAACCAAAGGTTGTGGTTGCTGCTCGCTGGTTGAAGCCTAACATTGGACTCTTAAAACTCAATGTGGATGGAGCATTCAAAGGCTCAACTGTTTTGGCAAGTGGGGGAGGTATGATTAGAGATTCCAATGGTGAGTTTATCTTTGGATTCTCTCATTTTTATGATGAGGTGTCTAATATGGTTGCTGAAGCCCGTGCATTGATTGATGATTTGAATTTTGCTAATGTCTTGGATTTGGTAAATGTGGAAGTAGAATCGGAATCTCAATCTTTGGTGGAGATTTTGAAGGGTAGGTTTTCTTGTCCATGGGTTCTTCATTCGTGGATTAAAAAGATTAAGAATTTTCAGCCATTTAGTCTAAACCTTGTGCTTAGAGAAGCTATCTCAGCTGCGGACTCTCTTGCTTCTTCAGCATGCATTCAAGAACGGAATATTGCCCATCATGTTAAAGCTGATTTACCTCTTCAATGTATGGCCACTTGACTAGAAAAGACTGGTTTGCTTAGTCTTAGGGGCGTTCAAAAGTGAGTGTATATTAAGATCCTTAGTTTAGTCTCCGTCTCATGCATTGTGTTCTACAAAATTTTTGCATAAGGGGTAATATTCATATGCATCCCCCCCCCCCCCCAACACCTAATTCTTTTGTTTGATTTTAATATACAGGTCAGGGTCACTACCTCAACCCCCTCCCTCTGATGGAGTGCTCCTAGTCCTATGGCCTAGGGGGTTTTCTTTCAGAGAGAGAGAGAGAGAGAGAGAGAGAGATCAACAAGTCTATGAGAAAAGATCATTGGTGAAGTAATCTTACCTTGTTATCAAAGTCTTGCCATTCCTTTGAGACATTCCACCAAATTGCATAACATAGCTTCCAAGGTAGTATTCCTTTTCATGCCAAGCCATAATAAGCCCTTCCTTAATAAAGACCCAATATCCTAAAGAATCACTCAAGTTACACAACCTCCTCACAAAAATCCAACAGAAGCAAAAAGGCTATAGATAAGCAAGTGATTCGGTAACTCCTTAAGCGGCATACACATGATACAACAGCTACTAACAATCCATTTCATAGAAAGGAAAAAGGTGACTTTAAAGGGCGCAACAAAAAACCTATCACCTCAGTTGGGAAAGGTGACTCACTAGATTCCTTTAGTGAGAAAAGTGTGTGAAATTGGAAAGACCTGTTGGAATTGATTTGTTAGAAGGGAATAACTCAATTGGCACCAAATGAAGAGCAAGCTGGATTAAAAAAAGTGACGGAAATACTGATTATTTTCATAAGTAGGCCAACGGAAGAACAAAAGACAGCATTTCTTAATTGAAGGTTGGCAATAGATGGATAAGGTGGATGAAGAGCTGATTGAGGAATGCTTACTTCTCTGTGTTGCTTAATTGTTCTCCCAGTCCCACATGCTTATTTCAGTTGCCTAGAGTTTTCGTCAACAGGATCCTTTCTCGCCATTCTTATTCACCCTTGTTGGAGACATACTTAAAGATTACTAATGAGAGTAGAGGAGATTGGTTTAACCTAAGGTTTTGAAATTGGGAAAGGCCTAAGTGCCTCATCTGCAGTTCATGGATGATACTATTCTTTTCGTTTAGGTGTCGAAAGCTCAGGTAAAGTTTGTTACAGCTGTCATTAGCAATTTCGAGGTTTGGGTCTTAAGGTGACTCCAAACAAGAGGGATCAAAAAGAGCAAGAATTGTTTGAGATGTTTTGTTGCAATCTTATGTTGTATAGCTGTCTTGGCCACTGAAATATGTAGGGATAACTTTGAGGGATGATCCTAGGAGATTTAAGGATTCTGTGGCGGAAAAGTTTGAGAAAAGAATGTCTAGAAGAAAGAATTCGAACATTTCCTTATGAGGTACAAACACTCTAATTAGAGTCATATTGGCTATTCATCCTGTATGCCTCACAACGGTCTTTAGGATGCCATATAAGCCTTTTACGAAGGTGGAGAAAATTTGGAGAGATTTCTTGTGGGCAAGGAGTGGTAGGTAAAAGGATGTTTTAGTTATATAGAACATGGTTAGCAAGGGCAAAGATCATGGTAGCATCACCATAGGGAACACAATGAATAGGAATTCAGCACTCATAGGAAAATGGTTGTAGAGATTTTGAGAAAAAGGAGTTTCTGCCTCACAGTGATCAAAAGAAAACATATCACTAGAAGTAACAGTTGGGTCATTAAAAGCTGGTCTAAGGTTTCCTTAGCTAATCATTGGAAAACATATCCATGCCATGGCTCATCTATTTTATCCACAGTGGTTTGGGCAATGGGAAAGATGTGCAAATTGGCATTGGTCAGCTCAGTGTCAAATTCCCTCATATATCAACCATGTCCTTATTAAGAACCCTGTCATTGTCAAAGTCATTTTTGCTTCTGATAATTGTCTTTTTCGGAATCATCCCCTTTGTAGGAATTTCCTTCCTGTAGAAATGAGGGTGTCACAACAATTCTAGACTTTCTAAAGTATGCTTTCATCGACTCCCATGACTACTATAACACTTGACTGCTTGCTCCCAAAGGTCCTTTTCACCCCAAATCTTTCTTTTCAGCCCTTAGTTCTTCCACATCCAATTCCTTGTTTAAATTCCTAGCTAACAAGTTTTTGGCGCGAAGCTAATCTCCCAAAGGTTAAAGCCTCCTTTGTGTGAACACGGCTTTCAGAAAGATCAATACCATTGATATTATTCAAAGAATAGATAAGTACTTTGTGCCCCTCACGTATGTTTGATCTGCATTAATCAGCAGAAGTCGATCAACCACCTTTTTCCTACACTACGAGCAGCCTAGCACAGATTGTGTTACTTTTTGTGGATGGCAGATTTTGCATGAGTGATGCCTTCAATATTTTTCATTTGCATGGGTGAATGCCATTAGTGCTTCTCCTTTGTTTACTTTGAACTTGGGCATGCCCTTCAAGCTGGAATGACTAGTGTACTTTGTTTATCCTCCTGCTTTTCTAATAAAATTCGCTGTGACTAATATTGAAGTAAAAATATTCACTTATCGATGAAGTAAAAAAAAACACAATATTAGAAATGGAGGTTAAAGGAAAGGAAATTGAGGGCGCAGACAAAATAGAAACTAGAAAGTGCTCGGTAAAACCACAAGCCATAATTTGGACCTCTGTTAGATGCCTTAATTTCCTCATTGCAATCTTAAGATACAGCATCCGTACTTGTAGAGATTTTGAATGCCATATATGGTACTAATATTCTCTCCTGTTTTTGAGGGAAAAAGACAATAAAATCAAGGAAAAGATCTATAATCAGGCATATTACACCTATTAGCATCCTTGGTAATAAATTTCGGTTCATCAAATGTTTTCACCTCAAAAAGTACAAACTTGTGCAGCAAACAGAATTACAGCTTGGGCAAGAATATCAAAATGTTTGTTTGTAGCTACTAGTGGTTTCACATAAATAGAGATAAATTTTCAAGTTAGGCATACAATCCTTTTAGATACCTCAATAGAACTAGCTTATTTCTATAACGTCATTATCCCTTTTCACAAACAAAACAACACTGCTAAAGCATGAATAAAGTTTCATGGATCTCATTAAACTCAACTGATTGTACAAGGCTAATGTTATATGGACAAGGTGAAAGGAAAGGGAAAAAAAAAAAGGATAGATAATGCAAAAACTCATCAATACTTTGTAAATTAGGATTTATAACTATCCGAAGCACTTCACGTTGATCGTGGATAAAACATAAAAAACACCCTCCCACAAAATTTTATTATAAGCATATCGTCCTACTTACCATTTCAACGACTTTCCTCAACATGAGACCACCAAATGAATGTCCACATGAAACAACCATGGCATCTTCAAGAAATGCACCGCTAGAACATCACGAAAGAAAAAGGAAAAAAAACACTGTCAGTTGCTTCATTTATCTCACAACTAATACTAATTTATGTTTTCAATGAAATAGAAAACAATGAAATGTTTTCAATTTCAGTTGCCTTGCATGTATTGCTCGAAAATGAGGAGATATGGAGGGAAGTTATGCTCCAGTTTAAAATTGGATAACTTGGGAAAAAGATAGGGGAGAAAGCTTTAGTCAAACTTCAAAAAAAAAGACAATGTTACAAAAAAAAACAATAATATTCTAAGAACTAAAATACTACAAAAACATATACATGGAATATGTTATTCTAGGATGCAAACGCATGTGTTGTCAGATATATAATACATAGTATTCCACCAAAACAACATCCTTACATGATTCTACGATCATCCAACAGAAAAAAGCATTCACCAGAAAGCAAAAATCATATACAACATGACTCAACCACAAGGAGTACCAGGCTAGCTCAAAGTCACCAATTCTCCCCAGCTTGAAAGTGAAATTCTAGCTACTCCTCATGGTTACATTAAGTGCAAATTACATGGTCTAGTGACATCAATTTATAATCATAGACATATTTCTAGTACTCATTCCCATTAGTCACCAGACGCACATAAGAAAATACACAAGTCACTGCTGAGACAGTATCTATGGATTTCCATATCCATAACCACAGGATGGCTCATCATGCTTATATGAATATCTTGCATAACCCTGGCCATATCACTGGTAGTTCAAAGTCCAAATACTATTCTCAGTGATGGAACCTAAGTCTTCTCAAAGAAACAAGAATTCCAAATTGTGTGCTGCAAACATGAAAACATTAAAGACTTCTTTTCGAATACAGAGATTTCCTAAGACTATGAAACAAATACTTGAGAAGTTTCAACAACTTCGGGAGAAACATACAAGGATAAAATTTACTTCAAAATTTTTACAATTCTAAAAAACAAAAATCCAATTATAACGAGAAATTCATAAGCATGTAACTGCATTAATGAATCTATAGCTATCAATGATATATTGTTAAAAGACGCATGCAACAAACATGTGTGCAACTCGAGTTTGGTCTGAATCAGGTTTAAACAATCCTAACCCAATATAAAGATCTAAGCATCAACCTAACCCAACCCAACCTAAGACTTAAAAACCCTGTTTACATCAAATTGAGTACAAGTTAAGGACCAGTCTAGGTGTACCAAAACCTGACCCTTTAAAAGCTATGGTTCCAGGTCTTTCACCATCAGTGCAAGACCTGAACCCGCAAACCATCGGACAACCAACTTCCTAATTCAGCATTGATAAAACAAAAGATGAACAATTGCTTAACTTAATATGCAAGTTATTCCACAACATATATATTGTTTAAAGTGATAGAAAAAACATTATTCTCATCCCATGGCTGGAAAGCACAGAAATTCATGCAAAGAAAATTCCTTCAGCAACTAACAGTAAAATCACTACAAATCAAACAAAACTTAAACATAGAAGGAAAAGTAAGGGGCATTCAACTCACGATAAAGGATCTGAAAGAACACTTCTTAATGACGGCTCCCTATTCAAATTATTTCGAGCTTCCTGTGAACGCAAAATCAATAACAACCATTATCCAAGTGAAGATAAGAATCCCCCAGACCAACTGTAACCAAAGTAATCAGTTCATATTAAAGGAAGAGAATGCCACAACACATTACAGAAAGAAAGAAGACCAAGGAACAAATAGCATTGTCATGAAAAGGAATAGCTTTCAGAAATATATCAAAGCCAGAAAGAACATCATTCAAAATAATCAGCATTAGAGATCAGAAAATATAGAACAGCAAGGGAATTACATCACAAATTATGATGGGTAGACGTAATTTCAATACTGGACCCAAGAGCACCAACCACCTTCCCACTGAAAAATTCTCTTTCTGAGATTTATTACAAAGACAAACTATCAATTAATAGAAAGCTTGTCTTGTTTAAGATTCTGTGAACTCATCAATGACTTTCTTGAAAGTGGCAAGCTGCTCATAACACAGTTGGACTATGAATTCAAATTATTTCAGTATATTAAAAATTGTATAAAAATTATGAAATGTCCCTACAAATTTCATACATTTATATATGGTAACACGTGTACTCAGAGGTTTGCACTTTTCCACTAAAACTTTAACTAATTCTACAAAATTTTAATTAAATTTGCATTATCTTGGTTGAGTGAGGAGACTTCCTGTAGTGACCTCAACCTGGATTATCACTAAGCATAGTTAATTAGATAATAAATAGATAATTACTATGATATAGCTTATACTTGTAAGTATGTAAGTGTGTATATAAATGTCCACCTATATAGTTTCTGAATATAAAGATATAGCTACCTAACAATTACGTTTATTCAATGAAAGACTAAACGATGTAGAAAGGAAATATTGAATCACTATACAAGAAGATCCTTGAAGTTCCCTTTCACAAGTACCCTGAACCCATTTATTAGTAAGCATTCCTTAGTTAAAAAATAAATAGATTAGTTGGATAGGGTAAACCATATAAGGTAGTAATTACATGAGACACTTGGATTAGTTATTTAAAATATAGGTATTAGTAATGATAGGTACGAATGATAGATGCTAATTATAGTAAATCAATATTAGATATAATTATAATATCCTGAATCTTGAGTAATAACTAATTAATAATTAATTGTGTTTAATTATGGCTAATTGACTACTACTACTATTGTTTTATTTGTTAATTATATGTCTCACCTTATTTAACTAACTAGTGTAGTGATCTTAATCCTAGTTAAGGTTTGTTAGTATTGGTGATGACAGGTTTGTAAAAGACAAATATATTAGAATGAATTGACAGCTAATACATATGAACCAATACAACAACCCTTCTAGAGAAATAGGTAGGGAGAGCCCGTCTCAAGACAGCCTAAACCGTCGCGCAGCCATTCTGCCAAGAGCGTTCCTTCTCAAACGTCACCTGTGAATAAGACAAAGAGAAGAGACAAGGGGAAAAAAGATATTGCAATAACTGAAAGTCAGTTTGAATGCATATTTCAGAGCAAGAAAAATCTCAAGATTTCGAATGACTCGAAGTCTATAACATGTAGAGAATACACGTTTATGACCAACTATCCCCTTTCTCTCTCAGAGCCTTTACTCACTGTTGTCTTACACCTCTTAAATCTCAGAGATTCTCCAAATGATCAAGAATCAGATCCCCTTTAATGGAGGAAATATTATGCTATTTATAGGGAATTTAGCCTCTCAAAATAGGACCAATGTCACTCAGTCAAATACCACAGAGAACCTTATAAATATCCCCATACATTAAACATATCCCAAATGCCACGTGTATTTCAACACGCCTAAGCTATTTCCAGAAAGAGGCATGAGTCATTCAAATCTTCAAAACTTGTTATGTGATAGGTTGTTTTAGACCTTGAGGAACACATATTGAATGACACGTGTTACATGCAATATAAATCTAAAAGCAACGTCACAATTCTTGCCGCCATTCTAGATAAGACAAAACCCCATTTAGATAAGTCATACAATAGATATTATAAGTGGATGAGGTTTTATCACGTGCTGTCCATTCTGAGGAATCCGTCTCAATCAACTTTAAGGAGTCACTTCAATGTCATAAATACCTTTCTGAATTCGTATATCTCGAGGGAACTCCCTTTGGCGGCTATTTTCCTTCAAAGGAAACCAAAATAATCCTATATTTACAAAGTGACCAGTATATTCTCGAATTACCTATATAGAGAACTCGAAGTTGAGTGACTCAGCAGGGAACTCATTTTCATGATCAATAGTCCCTGTAAAGAACTTATTTTGGAATTCTTTAAGGTTTATAGCTACAGAAACCAGTCCAAGTGCCTGCAATGTTAATGAAATCAGAAGTAAATATGTTCCCTTGTGAGTTCATTTGAAGTAAAGAGAGGAAGTTTCTCAAAGTCCGTAGGAAACCTATCTTCAAGAAATACTTCTGGAGATGGCGTGAATTCGACTTCTGAAGCTCTTTCCACTGGGATTTGCTTTTAGAAGTCAAAGTCTATCAAAAGTATAACTCGAAATCAATTCCTAAGAAATAATAAGAGTGACTTCGAGTCTTACTTTGTAATTCGGATGCATAAAAGAGCGCATTCGAGGGGGTAAACAGAAATCTGTCCTTCATAAGGAACAAAATGAGTCTCTTTGAGGGTGACAGGCCCTTAGTCCTTTGAGGGTGACTAACCCTTGACGAACTGACCATCTCAGGGTGGTTAGCCTTGAATTCACTTTGGTAGGAGGAAATATACCACCTTCGAGTTCACCATCTGGAGGTGGTTAGCCTTGAGTTTGCCTTCGAATTCGCCTTAGCAGGAGAGAATACACCTACTTCGTGATGCTTTCAAGACAAAATATGATAAATGGTCCTTCGAAGTCTATGGATTTGATCCAAGAGTGACTTCTGAGTTAGAAGGCATATAAAGTTCCCTCGAAGATCTCTCTTCAAGCGAATTACCTTTAAAATGTATAGGTAATGCAATAAAAGCACTCGAAGTCTCTTCTAAAGAATGCATAGATGTGACTTCGAGGTTTTATTTGAAGTTTCATATGTTTGAGAAGTCCATTAGGGGTAGCATACCCCTATATCTATCCTTCGAGAGGAATAAGGTCCTTCTGAAGGAATGAAAAAATCCCTATTCCTTCGGTCATTCCGAGGGCAGTATCCTGTGTTACAAGGAATTCAAATCCTTATCCATTTGGTCATTCAAAAGGTAGTTAGTTTGTGTTTGTTAAGTTTTGAGACACGTGGCGTTCCCCCATAAGTTGGATTTCAAAAAGGTTGTTTCTCCTAGTAGCTTTCCTTTTTGGTGATAAGGACAGTCAGATATCTCTAAACCGTTTCAAATATCACTTTTTTACCAAATAGTCTAATCAACGTGTAGCTGTTGTTGGCAGCTGGCACATGAGAAACGGTTGTGCAGCAGTTAACAGCTTTATTAAATGATTCAGTGTATGCGGTTATACCCAGTAAACGTACACGCACGCTTTTAAGATAGCGCCACGGGTTCAAGGGGATTAATTAGACCGCCTAATCACCAGTATTAAGTAGGCTATCTTAGAATATAATTAATTAATGATTGGACGATTAGTATATGCTAGGTGAGGTTATTTAGATTACACTAATTATATTTGAATTATAGCATGTTTAAGATTTAACATATCATTTTGAATGATTAAGCATGTTTTAGGGCTAGTTGGACATATGAATGACTTGATTTGAACTATGACAGAATTTGATTGGGTGATATGTATGGAAATCTTGAGGCGAGATACATCGAATCAAGGGGATATGGATGTAAATAAACAAATGGCAAACCTGTAAATAAGTTATAAAGTAAGGTCAATAATTAAACTCAATATTTACAGGAATGCCATTAAAGCATAGTCAAAAGGTAACCTAGGCCTACACACGACACATGGCAAGGCCTAGGCTAGAATTAGGAAAAATGTCCCTAAAGATAATCTTAAACCTAATCATCATTAAATTAAGGCTAATCCTTGTTAATTAACACTAATTCAAATTAGTTAAAGTAAGATTAAACAAAAACAATTAGTATTAACTAATAAGTTAATAATATAATGATATTACTAATTAAGTATATAAATTAGTTATATTAATTAGTTAGTATGAGAGTATTAAGTTTACTTATATTATTAATTACATATGTATATAAACTAGTAAATAGAATAGTTTAGTTAGAGGGTAAACTTCCGAGTCGGGAGTCGGAGTCGGAGTCATCAAAGTCGGAGTTGGAGGAGTCGGAGTTGGAGTCGGAGTCGGAGTCGGAGTCGGAGTCGGAATCAGAGGAGTCGGAGTCGTCGGAGGAGGAGGAGGAGGAGGAGTTAAAAGGGGAAATTGAGGAGAGGTTGTGTTTCTGCTGAATGTGTCCCTAAGGTAAGTAATAACAATGTCTATGTTTTGAAATCTACAGCTCAGCTTAGAACCTGTATACTGATTTCTACAGCTCTTATATATCTTGTTTAAAATCTAAAGATCTTGAATTCTATGTGATGTATTTAAGATGTTGTTGTTCATAATTTTTATACTATAGTATTAATAACTGTTAGCTCGGTTGAATTTAAGTAGACATGTGTTCCAATGATACATACAGGGAATACCATGTCGGCGACATGTCGCCATTTGTGGGTTGGGCGACACGACATAATGGGTTTATGTCGTTTTGGCTCGACTTGGGACACATCGGCGACATGTCGCCCAAGGTGAGCCAATTTTTTAAGTAGCCTGAGACATGTCGGGCGACATGTCGCCCATGTCGCTCGACATGTCACCCGATAAGGGAAATTAACTAAAAATGGGTGACATGTCGCTTGTGTCACGCGACATGTCGCTTATATAAGGGGGAAACCGAACAGATTTCCCCCTTATAACCATTCTTCTCCATTTTCCTCCCCCTTTCATTTTTTTTGGTGATCTCTGCCGAAATCAAGTTTATTTCATCTGATTTGTGTATGAAAACACAAATCTAGCTCCGATCTACAACTCTACACCGTTTTCAA
>JAUPMG010000017.1:1471089-1498542 GCA_031762675.1 Pachysandra terminalis
GCTTATACAGGTACACAAATAGATTTCGTACCTGTATAAATTGAAGGAAATCAAGAAACAAAGTTTAAATTTTTCAGCTTAAACTTGTATACATTGTATTTTTTAGATGTTAGAAATTGAATCCATTATATTTTGAATACTTATATACTTTTTGAATGTTCTAACATAAATCTTGTATTTATTATTTGTAAATTTTTGTTCTATCTCACATTATTAATAAAAATATTATTTATTGTTTTCTTTTTTGAAAATTTGTATGTTAATAATATATTTTAATGAAGATATCACTTTTTGTTGACTAACTTTATTTTTTATATTTTAGAAGTTATTACTTAGTAGTTATTAAAAAAAGAAAAAAATTGAATAAAATTAAGTATATATTAAATATTTTAAATAAAAAAAAGTGGATTTATTTCGGCGAAATTTGCGAAATTTTGCAAAATAAGATACCTTTATTTCGTTTTATTAATTTAATCAAAAATTATTTTTCAACAAAATTTCGCCGAAATATTCAAAAATTTTGGATATTTCAGTTTCGTTTTGCTCTAAAAAAATCAATAAGAAAAACGAAATTTCAAACTAGGAGCTTTTTTTCAATTTATTTTTTATTTTAATTTGTTTTCTAGTGCTATATTACAATCATTCACGATCATTGACGGCTTCTGCCGTTCCATTTTTAATTCAAAATTTTAAATACCGTATATCAATAGGATTTCACTCACTCGCACGTAAGCACCACCGGCATAGGATCCGCTCTTGCTATAAATTGAACCAACAAGAGCTCAAAGCAAATTGCTTTGCTAGGCTATGAATCTGAAACGTCTACTCTAATCCTACCCGATTGTGTACAGTTATCGTCCGATTGAACTACGGTTCAACGTCTATTGAATCGATTATTGTTATTTTTCACGAAGAAATTGGATACTCACTAGGCTATAAGTAAAGGTAAGCTTTTCTCCCTGTGTATATCCTCTCATTTATCGTAGGCTTATGTTTTCTTTTCTCCGACGAGTTTTTTCCGATTATATGTTCTTTCTATTTTTTAATATTTTCTCAAAATTATTGCATTGAAGATTAACCCAGTTAGTTTTACTTTTAACGTTAATGGTGATTTCATTTCAGACCGCCGGAGAGTCGGTCTCATTGAGGTTCCGATTCTAGGTTGATTAAATTACCCCTTCAATAATATCTTCATTTCTGGAACTCAAGAAGGGAAAAGAATTGTAAAGGACTGGCATTTTCGCAATTTCGTCTTATTCTAGTGTGCGACTATGTATTACCGGTTTAAATTCCCCGCCGGCGTTGTCGATGACGAACTTTAGAACTCCGTGTGTAAATGAAAACACCCATCTTTACCTTCTTTTCCGCTTCAAAATGTGATGAGCATGTCGAGGAATATGACCATACTACCCCTCGAAAGCGATTGCTTGTTTTAAAAACTAGACCACACGGATAAACCGGTGTAGCAAAGCGGGTCAACGATATTGTCGAAAGCGGTCCCGTTAGGTGTTCAACGCTTTTCTCGTTCTAAACATTCGGGTATTATATATATATATATATATAAATTTTATTTTTATAAACATCAGAAGCAAATCTAGGTCTCGAGCTTAAGAACCATTATCCTAGGCCCTATATTTTGTCACATTGCTTGCTAGTGTAAAAGGTTACACTAAAATTGATGGTTTTTAGCATCAGATATATTATTGAAAATCGTTCCACAGATCATATGGTTAATTTTTATTTTATCTTATTTATATTTTTCTTCAAGAGTCTTATTTGGATCCTCTCTTAATGAATGGTTCTGATTGGCTTAGATGCCTTTTACTTTGTCAAATAATCTGTGTACCAGTTTTAGGGTTGTAAACGAACAACGTTTATCAGTTCGGCTCAAGTTCTTAAATTTTAAGCAAGCCTCAAGCTCGGTTCAAGGTCGTTAAAAAATTTGGGACTCGAGCTTGCTATAGGTTGGCTCGGCTTACAAAATATTGAATTCATAAAACACTCCACTCGCAAAAAAACTTGTCTTAGTACAAATACATTGATATTATAATTGATGATGATTATTATATATAAAATAATATATTGACATATGTACTTGATAATAATATGTAATATAATATATAAGAATATAGATGTATAATTTATATAAAAGTCAAACCATTTTTATCTAAACTTGACTCAAGTTAAGATAATGAGTTTTTTTTTCGAGTTCAAATTCTATTCGAGCGCCTCAATAGAGAGCTCAAGTTCGGCTCCTTGACCCTACAGATTAGCTAAAGAGGAAAAAAAGTCGGTCCGTAAACCGAATTATACCGGTTCCTAGATCACACAGTTTATTCAACCGGGAATAACGTTTTCTGGCATGGACGTTTTCGTCCAATATTGATGTTCGCGTTGTTTATGGGGATTTGAATTCTTCTATGCCGGTTAATATTCAGAGTATGGATTTTTGTCGGTGATATTCCTGCATCGAGATCCGCGCTTTCTGTTGCATCCGTTCTCCTTCGATTCTTCTGTTTTCTACTTGTCTTAAAGTCGCAAGGATCCTTTTTAATTCAATGATGATTTGACAAGACAGAGATCGGTGAATACTACATCGACTAGGAATGGCGACGACGAATGGTGTAGGTGGTTGCGTTCAATCATGTCGGAGCAGCAGCAGTAGTAACACGCCGCCGTGGCTTTATGCCACCCTGGCAGGTACGGACTCTTTGCATTCAAAACGATATTATCAAGCTCTTAATTTATTCTCTAATAAAAAATTATCATCTCTTAATCCCAACTTCATTTTTTAAAATACAACTGTTTAAATCATCGATACATATTACATTTTTATCTATTACAATTTATTGCAGTACATTATATTATAGAAGAACAGTAGGTAGTTGGACTTTTTTGCGAAGTCACACCTCCTCTTTATCTCTGTTCGATTGTAGTTTTTTGATTGAGTGACCGAGGATGCGGGCAACACCGATCTCCCTGTTTTTTGGAAGGCCCTATATTTTGTCACATTGCTCACTTAAAGAAAGGTAATATATATTAGATTGAGTAGATCGGTTTATTGTGTGAATCGGTCAGTCCGTGAACGAATATATATATATATATATATATAAAGCGATTGAAAGATTTTTTATTTTAAAGAATCAATTGTTGAATCAGAAACATTGATTTTACACGTCAATAAATACTCCAATTAAAATGACTAGAGCAGGTGAAAACAAGCAACTTAAAATAAGCTTTCTAACTGAGAAAGCAGGAAATGAAATAAACAAAATGTACAATACTTCAAGAAATTCTTTAGGTCCGATTGTGGGAACGTGATTATCTCACGGGTGTACAATCCAACTTGCAAGAAGACTCTCGAAAGGTGCTCTGTAAATCTTCTGGCTGGGCTCCTTTGCTACCAACTAGAGGGATCTTTTGAGAAAAACTTAATTTGGAGTAAAAGGGAGTTGCAGTAGAATCCTTGCAGAATCTAAGAAACAACTTGTGATCGCTGATGATTGACGGTTGAGTAGTGTTATAGTTTATTAGGCTGATTTGTCTGTCTTTGCTTTCTCTTTCTTCTTCTTTCTTATACTTGCCAATCACAACTATCTGACGCTTTATGAGTAATGGGTGTTTAACTCTTTTCTCTTGTTGACACTTGTCCCACTTATTTATTTTGAATATTTGACCTTCTTGCTATTGGATTCCTAACTCGCCCCATACCTGCTTGGTCAAGGTGGCAAACTTGAGTTGGAATCCTACATGGCCCGATCAGAAATTTTGGCAATTTGATTTTGACCTAAACAGTAATCATACAACTGAATTATTAATATCTTTGATTCAGTTTATATTGAACTATTCTTTTTATTTAAATTGATGGACTAGCCATCAAATGGATATTCACTTCTGACTGTTTCAGTTGATTTATAAAAATAACATTATTTATTTGTAATTGAAACTTAACATTATTTATTTGTTGAAACTTAAAAATATCTTTGTATAAAAGTAGTTTGGCTTATTTATTTTTGTCACAATTTGAAAGTTTACTAAGTTTTCTTTTTCTATTTATAGAGTTCACTTAGATTTTTTCCCACATATTAAGTTAAAGTGGATGTAAAGATTTGCTACCATGTTTGATAGGTTTTGTTGTGTGCGCGAAAAGTTAATATAATATTTTATATTAACTTTTTTGTATCGATCAAGTTAAAAGTCTACTATTTGATGATTTTTCTCTATTTATATGTATGAAGATGGATTGGGTAATGATGTTTTAAAATTATTAGTTTAACTTATTAGTTATCAATAAATATTTTTAAATATAAAATAAATATGGCCAATCTAAATTATCATTTGGTAGACTTCAAAATAATTTAATAATTTAATATTATTTTTAGTAATTTTGATAGTTTTTAATGTTTAATTTCATGTAATTGTAGAAATAAAAGAACAGTTTCTGAAATTTCTTGAACTTTTTGATTGACTTTTTGAAATCAACCAGAAATAATAAAAAACATTGATTATGATAACCCAATTCTTCCCACTTTCCTCGGAATTCCTATCCATGTTTGTGGGGTCATTTTCTTATTTGGATTTTAATTGCTTTTTAATAAAACTTAAAGAAGATTTAATTGCCTTTTATTAAATCTTAATTATCTTTTTTAATTTTATTATCATAAATAAATAAATAAATGGTATGATCTTCTGTTTTACCTCACACGGATTCGTTACATGGTGAGTCATGGCTTATGTTGTCAATCAGTCCACCTAACAGACGACCCCTAAATAAGCTGTTTATAATATCTCAATCAAATAAGCCTTTTAATAACAAAATTAAAATATTTTTATTTAAAAATATTAAATACCTTAGTTTAAAATTATCTTTTCGTAATGTAGAAAACTCAGTTTTATGTAGAAGCTTAATATATGAGTTGGGTTAATTTATAAGGCTGCGTTTAGCCCAGCTTGTGCTTATGGATAAGCAACCATTGGATAAGTTGCTCAATGGAGCGCTTATCTACAGCAATAATAAATTGCTTATTTGAAGCAAAATAGCGTTTAATAAATATATTTATTTAAGTACTTATAAAAGTTTAGGAGTAAAATAGGTATTATAAAAATATTATTAAAGTTTAGAAATAACATTTATTTAAGTGATTATAAAATTTAGGAGAAAATAGGTATTTTAAAAATATTTTTAAAATTGTAAAATAGCTTAATACATAAGAGCTTGAGAAAAACTGCTCTCAACAGCTTCTTTTTATAGGTAGCCTTCCTCTATGGCTTATGGGTTATCAAACACAATTAATTTTAAAGAGTACTTATATTAATAATAAGCTGCAATAAGTATTTATAGAAGCCCGGCAAACGCAGCCTAAATGTGGGTGCACAAGTGAGCTTGACAAATGAGTCGGACCAAGTTCTTGAATCTAAGAATCTTGGATCGTTAACCGGACAATCCCATCTCGTCTTAGTTACAGCAATTTTGTATTAGGTATCGTAGGCAACACGTCACAACTGTCCCTTTCCGTATGCATTGATATTTCCAATAGATGTGGATGGAGATAATAAAATTTAGGGTAAATTATAAAAACGTTTCTTGCGGTATGCATTGGTTACATACATCTCTTTTACTGTTTTTGGTATAACACTTTTCCCATGTGATAAAATGTCCATTAAAAAAATTAATGTTTTTACTACTTTTCACTTAATACTCTCAATTAAAAATTAAAAGTAATTAATTTATTGATAAAAATTACTCTCTAAGGTTGTCTCGTTCAAGATTACGGCTCTGAAATTTCTTCAGAATATGGTCGAGAGCCTTGTTAGATCTGGTTTTAACAATTTATTCGATTTAAATTGTTATTAGTTTAATTTAACTTATTATAAGCATAATAAAATAAAAACACAGGTAATTTTTATGAGATTCGGTTTAACCTTACTCTTCGGGATCACGCCCAGATGTTGAACAATCTAATAAGATATCAAGATTACAAACAGCAATCAGACTTGCTCAAAATAAAGACTCACTCTTGATTTCTGTCGCCGTTGTGTTAAATCATCTTCTTGAATTCGTTCAGCGAGCACCACTCATCTTTTATGTCTGTATAGTTGCACTCCCTTCAATCTGTAGACTGTTTTCTCCCGAACACTCCAAATTCTTCTCCAAAAGAACGTACCATCTTCTCCCAAAAACTCCAAATTATTCTCCTAAAGACTCCAAATTCTTCTCTCGAAGAACGTGTGATATGAACAACTCAAAGTTCTGCTCTTGAACACCAGAGGAGTTGCATAACTCGAATCTGTTCAGAGATTAATATAAAGCAGCAAGTAGATTTGGTTTAGATCTCGGATGAGGATGAAAATAGGAATGTTGTAATATCTGTTGCAACATAGCTGTACGTGAGATATTATTCTATTTTCAAAAGCAGAATGTCTTCCTCCGTTTTAAACTGCTCTAAACATTTTAAGAGACTTTCATATCTTCAATCAAATTGGAATCTCTTTATCAAATCAAAATCTCCACAACCAATCTAAATCCCCTTGTATTTAGGAAATCAAAACCGAATCTAATTTTGTGATTGAGTCTAACTTCAATTAGAATTCTTTCTTTATTTTAAACGATTGACTAGCTGTAGATATTCTCCAACAATATCCTAATTTCTCTCTCCTGAATCTTAGCTTGAATTTTGAATTTGAATCTCTTGAATCTTAGCTTGACTTTTGAATTTGAATATCTCTTGAGTAACGTTGCCATGAATGCCAAACAAACTAACAAGCGTCTATAACATGTCAATTTCTCAAGACGAGGTTCTCTTCTAGTCCTCTTTTATAGTTCATAATCTCATCGATCGGACACGATTTAACAAGAGTTCATCCGCATCCACAGATCTACAATGGATACTTTGATCTAAAAACAGTTGGCAACGATCTCCTCTATCGAACTTCCTAATTTGATCCAAAAATCTATTGAATGCCGTCTTGTTAAGAAAGAAAAAACTTAAAGAAAACAAAAAACAAATCAAAACATACAAGACAGATTTACATGGTTCGGGAAAAGATGCCCAAGTCTACGGATTCATATCAAATTCCACGATGTTCAAAAGTTCCAGAAAAGTTGCAATGACAGATGACATAAAGTATAATAAACACCCAATGTATAGGGCTAACAAACAATCGTGTGAAATTATTATTTTACTTTCGGGTCCTTCAGAGTTAGGGTTCGATCATTAGTATTTCTTCATTGTCTCAGTAGCATTAATCTCCACATAATAACAATCTCCCACTTAGAGACTAAATGCGAATGATAATCCTCATATGCAAGCTCTAGGACAAAAGTACCAATTCGATGTGAATCATCTCCTTGTCTTCAAGCTAGAAGACCAACAGAAGCCGAAAATGACCTCAACATCTCAATGGTGATCACATTAGTCAACATATTTACATGATTTATGTTAGTGTGAATCTTCTCCAAACTGATCACTTTATCCTCAATAAGTGAACATATGAAATAATAAGTGAACATATGAAATAATATCTAATATCAATATGCTTTGTTCTTGCATGGAATGTTGAATTCTTTGTAAGAAGAAGTGCACTTTGACTATCAATAAAAAGCTTGTAATCTTCTTGTTTCTTTCCCAATTCTTTCAATGAGAACTATAGTCATATAATTTTCTTTTTTTGATAACCGGGGTGTCCGAGCCAACTTGCGCGCACCATGACTAATCCCTGGGGCTCTGAAGTTAATGACTGGGTAAGCCTCCAGTGACCCTAAGTGAAGACCCCCCTAAGAATTGAACCCCAAACCTGGTGCTTCATGAGGCACCAACTACAACCATATATTTTTCTTGTACTTTCGTCTCTACCACATACTCTACTTCAGTAGTCGAGAGAATACAATTTTTTGCAATCTTAGGACTTAACTAACTGTTGTACCCTTAAGTATGTCATGATCCACTTGACCAATGATCCTTGCTTGGTTAATTCATGAACTGGTTCACAACACCAATAGCTTGAGCAATGTCTGGTCTAGTACAAATCATGGTATACATAAGACTTCATACTATAAGTGCGTAGGGTACCCTCTTCATGTATTCCATTTCTTGATCTGTTGAAGCACATTGCTTTCTAGATAGTTTGAAGTGACCTACTAGAGGGGTACTAATAGGTTAACATAATTCATGTTGAATGTTTCTCGTACTTTCTCAATATACTATGATTGATACAAATTCAATTGTCTTTTCGACTTGTCTTTGTTGATTTGCACACCAAGAATTCGTTTTGTTCCACCCAAATCCTTTATAGAGAACTCTTTAGAGAGTTGCTCTTTTAATCTTGTTATCTCAACCATACGTGAACTTGCAACAAGTATATCAACTACATACATGAGTAGAATAATATAAGTATCATTAAACTTCTTGAAATAACAATAATGATCCGCATGACACTTATTGTACTCATTACTAGATATGAATTTTTCAAACCTCATATATCATTGCTTAGGAGCTTGTTGCAACCAATACAAACTCTTTTTGAGTTTGCACAACATATTCTTCTTACCCGATACCGTGTACCATTGTGATTGCTTCATATATATATTTCTTCATTTAAGATACCATGAAGAAACACTGTCTTTACATCTAGCTGCTCTAGATGTAAGTCTTCTGTTGCCACAATGTTCAAAATTGATCTAATAATAGATCAATTTTCACAAAAGTAGAAAATATATCTGAGAAGTCACTACTTGCCTTTTGTTGAAATCTCTTCATAACCAATTTGATATTGTATCTTTTGGACCCATTATGCCCTTCTTTCAGTCTGTATACTCTCTTGTTTTCCAGGCCACTCTTACCTTTGGGTAATTTAACTAAATACTATGTTTGTGGTAGTGGTGGTGGTGGGGTGGTGATAGTGGTGTTGGTGGGGTGATGATGGTAGTGGTGGTAGTGGTGGTGGTGGTGATGGTGGTGGTAGTGGGGTGGTGGTGGTAGTGGTGGTTGTGGTGGGGTGATGATAGTGGTGGTGGTGGTCGTGGGGTGGTGATGGTGAGAGTGATGGTGAGGGTGAGGGTGGTAAAAGTCATTTTGTGTTTTAAAGGGTAAAATCATCTTATTATCAATTATTTTGGCTGAATGCCATTAAGTTTAAAATTCAGGAGGTGTCATTGCAATTTCAGAAAACACAAGAGGTCTATCTGTCCGTGCCAGATAGCTGAGGAGTGTAAGTGCAATTTACCCTAAAATTTAAATTTGAAAAGCTGAGAATTTCTGTACCTGGGTTGCTGTGCTTGTCAGTCTGCTTTTAACGTTTGTTCGAAAGCGTTTCCTCTTTTATGTTTTAATAATTTATTTTTAGTCGGTTTTCGTCTTTTGAAAATTTAAATTTCGAAGTATCCTTTTTTTCGATAACCTATAGGATAGGGAAAGTATTTTATAGTGTCAACAGCGACGCTGTTTGTCTTTCTAAACTTTCTGTTTTAATGGATGGATAGGAGGATTTGGCCTCTTGTATGGTTTTGGTTTGAGACAGGTGAGTAATGGTTCTCGGATGGACTGAACCAGGTGGTCGGACCGTAAAACAATAAACTGGTTTGGGCAGGTTGGCAGAACGGCGGGTTAGGTTGGAAATTGCATGATTTACTGAAAATCATTCATTTTTGGTAGCAAAGAAGGTCGATCCAAAATATAATTAGATCCTAGAGTAGTAAATCAAATTGAAAATTTGATGTAGAAAACTAGTTAGTAAAGAAGTTCAAGACAACCATCTAGTTTCGAGTGCATGGGACAATCTACGCCAGAATCTTACATAAAGTTCATAGTGACTCATCCGAGTCATTGGGTCATATTTAGTAGCAAAGTGAATACCATTTATTTCCGAGTGAAATGATCTTTCAGCTGATATAGTTAATGCACTAGTTGCAATCCAGCCCTGAACCATCTCGTACGCCTTTGGGTCCATAAGCACCACATGTCAGAATGATGAGAAATATTATAACGAACACATTCTCTAACTCTTTATTTCTTATTAGTGTATCTATTTGGTTATTTGGTAATGGATACTCGTGTATACAAGTTAATTTTCAATTTTAATTGAGTCTAAATTCTCCAGCTGGGATCTTATGTGTTGGGATCCCGTGTGCTCGCTGTGTGCTGTAGAAATAAACTTGGGGGTGGGGTTACACTCGAGAGCGTAAATACTACTTTGCTCTCCAGAATTTGTCTCTACAGTACACGGTGAGCACACGGGCTCTGCACATAGGATCCCAGTCCAAATTCTCAAACTAACATTGATTAAGGCTCATGTGTTTGAGTAGAAGTGTCACCGATACTGAAAACGTCGTCAGTTTTACTCATTGTATAAGGGGTATTGGCACCAGACACGTGGTGTGATTTGGAAGGATTTTTTTTATACAAAGTGATATTTTGTAAAGGATTTAGGCGCCCTTTTCACAGTAAAGTCACAAAGCATAAAGCATAAGGTGCATTTACAAACGGGTATTGTACCCGTTTCCAAAGAGCAATGGAGGCCCATGGGTTGGGCCTAATAGGGGATCATTGAGGCTTGTGGTTTGCTGGGCATGGATGGGGAGTTCGCTCTTCTCTTGTCTAAATATACACACAATGAGGGTCCGCTTTAATGGAAATCAATTAAGATAAGACAAGAGTCGATGGGTTTGATATAGAGGATTGGATATGTAGATTGCATTGCCAACATTCGTGGATAGCGGTCTAATTTATGATGGATTTGGGGAGCAGGTATGACCTATAAATAGGGGTCACCTTGTCCATTTTGGGGGAACAACTCTCTATGGTACATCCTTCAACATCCTCCCACTTTCCTCGTCCTTCCTCGTCCCATTGGGCCTCTCTATCTCCCTCAAATCTCCGTGGGTCTTCCGAGATTCGTACGATCTGAAACTCTAGTTTCGGACACTATCATTTGTGCGCACACATTTTTGTTGACTCTGATAGCTAACTTGCAATCTCAAGGTTTTTAGATTTGGTGAAAATGGCTCCAGCATAAAATAATATCTGAAGTACCTCTGGAGCGCAAATTCCAAACGAACTATTGGCAAATGCAAATGAAGGAATTAGAGGAGACATGGGAGAAGCACATTCTGAAGCTAATCCGGAAACTCAAAACACGACGTTCATCGAACAAACTGATTCGACCGTCTTCATGCTAGCCTGTTTGTTGCAACTGCGAAAACCACATCAGCAAACTTTGGCACTGTTGTAGAGTATTATTCCGAAGGTAGCACAAAAGGAGCTTATGATGCCTGAGAAGAATCTACCAAACAAAGGAATCACTAGTTCTGAACATAATTCCTTGTTGCATAGCTTTAGAAAAGTTGCAATAGTCAACAAACTAGTGGATACATCACTAGAGAAGAGGTCATTGACATGCTGGAAAGAAAAAAAGTAAGTTTGACTATGATCTGTCAGATCTGGATGTTTGACCGACGTATCTGGCACATCTCATTGATAAGCCTTTTCCGGTAGGATATAATACTCCTTCATTTCCTGTTTAAAATGGAAAAGAATGAAGCACTAAATAGTATTTAAGACGATTCAAGACATACTAGGACATCCAAGGAGAAGCTAAATCTACGAGAATTTTTTAAATCAAAGCAAGACAAGTGTATACGTGGTACGCCAACCTATCTGCAGGATTTGTGAGAGATTGGGTCTACATGGCCGTCCAATTCTTTAAGAAGTTCTTCTCGGTGGTAGACTAGAGAAGAGGTCAATGAAATGCTAGAAAGAAAAAAAGTAAGTTTGACTTCAGATATGTCAGATCTAAATGTTCGACTATCGTATCTGGCGCATCTCCCTGATAAGCCTTTTCCGATAGGATATAATACTCCTTCATTTCCTGTTTACAACGGAAAAAAAGGAAGCACTAAAGAGTATTTAAGACGATTTGAAGACATACTAGGACAATTTGCGTCCAAGGAGGAGCTAAATCTATGAGAATTATTGAAATCAAAGCAAGACAAGTGTCTACGTGGTACGCCAACCTATCGGTAGGATCCGTGAGAGATTGGGTTTACATAACCGTCCAATTCTTTAAGAAATTCTTCTCGGTGGAAGAAAAAAAAACTCTGTTTGATCTGAGTCTCGAGTGACAAAGATCGTCGAAAGGCCACATTGAATACGTGAAAAGATTTTGAGATTTGGCAGCTGATTGTGATGAAGTACTGGCAGAAGAGAAATTGGTCTAGTTATGTGTGGTGGGCATGGTAATAGATTACAAAGCTTACACGGAAACACCAATATCGAGAGCTTCAATAAACTCTACAATGCAGTAACGAGGACTAACTATTCGGTAAGAAAAGCGAGGGACAAGAATAATTTTAGATCCAGCAAGAGAAGTGTAGTTCAGGAAATGGTCAGGATTCGAAGAAGTAGAGTGAGAAAGAAACTAGGATCACCGGAAAAATCGAGGCCTAAAGAACCACCACCTTTTCCATGAAGCATGGAAAACATTGAGGAACGGTTGGAACAATGGGTTAAAGATGGCATGGTGAGGCTCCCCATTGTAGATCGAGAGTCTACACTGGAGGAGGAAAAACAACCTTGAAGTTGTTGGTTTGTTGACCCCCTAATTGAGCAGTGTGCCGAGTGTCTCGACAAAACCTTCGGTTAACCGACCTAGCTTCAGTTGGCCAACCAGAAGCCCCCCCATAAAATACACAAAGCTTCGGCAGACCTGTCGGTTTGCCGAATTCCCTTCGATAGATTGACCAGTAACCCCAAAACAACCAAGATCATTTCGGTAGTGCACTGAGAGGTTAACTGAACCCTACCCTGACAATTTTGGTGGACTTGTCGGCAGACCGATGAGTGTGCCGAAAGTCGCGAAACCCAGAAAAATCACCAAGTTTGAGAGTTTACACTCCCAATATATGCCACACATCAAGTTAATCTACGAAAATATAAACAATATCTATTTCACACAACATATCATAAGTGATCATATTCATTCCAATATAGCAAGATAGATAGTTATTTAATCATAATAATATTAGGTATTCAATCAATAGGATAAGAAGTCACCCAATCCATCGTATACAAATCACAACCATACTACGACCCATCATATCATATAAATTAAAATTATTTCTAATCATTTTCACCATTCTTTAAACCCGGAAAACTAAATACATACACACATGCTTCTTAATCATTCTCACACATCTTAGCATTGTTATTTCAATGGCTAAGATTATTATGTTCATTTTTTTTTTTTGTGACAATAACTGTTATGTTGTTAGTCTGAGCATTAACAATGATTGTTAATTATCTCAAAAATTTTTATTCAACTAAAATTATTGGAAAATAGAATATTTTTTAATTTTATATTAGAAAGTTTGAGGGAATGAGAAACAATATCTGGACTATTATTTTCGTTATAACCGTTTATCTTCACTGTTATGACTATTTTTAACTTCACCTCAAACTATAATTACATTTGAATAATTTTCTTTTTCGGTAATGCGTCTAATCATCTCGACCAGATGTTTTCTATCCTTTACCGTTACCTTTTTTCTTTTTGTGTAACTTTTTGTTTTGTTTGTTTATATCTTTACGAAGGGTTGAATGGTGGATACCACCATCAACTATAAGAAAGCACAGTGACCGGTGGGTCATGAAATTGATATTAGTGAAGATCCTTCTTATTGCCATGTTGGACCATGGTAGACAATGGAATAGATGATGTTATGATCTTATGGGGCATTCATTAACGATTATGCCGTGCTCATGGTAGGCTCCATACACCATCCTATATTCATTGTAGGAAAAGCTTTATAGTTGACCTGTACAATTTTCTTTTTGAGAAGAGTACATTGGTTGAAATGGATACGGTCACAACATGGTTTTAACATACCAGAATTGGAGACCAGATCGATCCTGGACGGTTTCAGGACCGGTAATATGGATCAGTACCGGTTGGTCCGGATTTGATACAAAAAGTAAAAAAAAAAAAAATTTGGATCGGTTGTCAGACCGGTGGGGCAGGTCGCCGGACCAGCGGTACTAGTCATTGGATTACCGGACTGGTAGTATCGGTTGTAGGACCATCGGACCGATGGGACCGACAGAGTCGGTTGTTGGACCATCAGAACTGGTCACCAGACCGGCGGTTCCGGTCACCGGTCCATAATGCCGTGATACAATTGTTTGTATCTCGGGTCCTAGTCGAACCGCTATGGTCTAGTCCCAATCTAGACCGCTATGGTCCGGTCTCGGTCCAGACCGGCTGATACGGATCGGTATCGGCCGATCTGTGAAACCATGGGTCACAACCTGGTGACCCGCTCAAATGGTAGGCGGGTTGACCAGTTTAGGTTATATACATACCAATCCAATCCAATTTGATTACTAGTTAATCGGTTTCGACTTATACAAGAGTGTCAAAATAGTGGAGGCGATGACATTTGGCCTGGCGGGTTCAAGCCATTATTGGATATTTAATTATAGGGCTTTTTTGCATCTATATTGTTACATTATGGGGTATTTGTATTTATATCCCTACATATTTTTATATTTATTTTTATTTTACTTTATTATCGTAATTATTACATTTGTACACTTGACGTTAAAACATGTAAATTTTAATTATTTGTTTTTATTGAAGGACTTTAATATTCTTTTATTTAATAAGTGTCATTTTTCTTTCATCTCTTTATGTTCCCCTTTTCCTCCGGATGCATGACCGGCGAGGATCATATATCAAGTAAGTTTGGCGATTCGAATATTAGGATAAAACCTTTTTTACTTGTTTAGGATTTAGAATTTTAAATATTTCTCATTTTCTTTTGTTACTAAAGACAAAAAAAAAAAAATAGTTGTTTTATTTCAATAACACAATACTTTCTTTTTTCTTAAAAATTTGTTCTATTGATTTAGATTCTAAATAAAATACAAGATCAAAGTTTCTCTCTAGATAAAGATATTTTGGGCATGCAAAATAAAAAAAAATAAAATAAAACACTTAGGCAGTGCATGCTTCTATTAGTAGTATACATGTAACTGGAGTTTTAACGTATCTAGAATATTACATAATATAAAATTACGTACAAATGAAAAGCTAAAATATGCATTTATTAATGCAATTCACATATTTAAAAGCACAAATATATAAATATATAGTATGATCAAGGTTGGCTAGGCCGAGCTTTCATTTTGAACATGTTCAAACCCTGGCCCTTAAAATCCAAGGACAGCAAACTGAAAGCTCGGCCTGGCCAAGCTTGATAATACTATATATTCACATATTTGTACTTTTAAATATGTGAATTGCATTAATAAATACATATTTTAGCTTTTCATTAAATGTACACGTAATTTTATATTATGTAATATTCTAGATATGTCAAAACTCTAGTTACATATATATACTAAGAAGCATGCACTACATCTACGGATTATACATTTGAGTTACACCCTAAAGTTAGATTCATAAGTCATAATCTAGAATCACACTGGTGCAAAGATGCTACCGGTTGTAAGATTCCGTCATAAGTCATTTAGCATCAACAATCAATATATTATCAACCCAAAGGAAGACCAAAATATAAGAATAATTCAACTTTCTGACAACGTATCTATATACGAACACTTGGTTAAAATCTTATATTATGCTGTGGATTTTGGAGGGCGGGTGGGCTCGGTACGATACTTGTTGAGCTCGGACAAGGTATATAGGTCTGTAAACTTTACAAGTGGAAGCCTAGCTCGGCTTGGCCCGATATAGTTATATATTCATTTATTTTTATTTTTAAATATGTGAAAGTAACATTTATAAATATTATTATTATTTTTTTTTACTTTCAATTAAAATATACATAATTTTATTTATGTAATATACCAGATACTTTAAAATCGTAATTCTTATAAAATAGCAAAACAAAGCATCTTTCAAAATTATTGATTTTTAGTTTTAATTATAAGAAAATGAAATTTCAGTATTGAGACAAGCTTGGTACATGCGTAGAGAATTGTAACGTTATGCTAGGTCAGGATTGGGAACACATAAAAGCTGCTATTTTAGTGTGCAAGCCCAGCCTAGGCTAGTCCAAGCCATTCCTGTTGCCACCAATGGTGGGTTTGGACGGGATGATAGTGTTAGTATGAATATATGCGTATCTCCACCAACCTATAGAAGCATGACGCGTGTCAGATAAAGAAAGAAACAAAAGCGTGACGCGTGGTAGACAAAGAATGAAACAGAAGGGCAACACATGACGGACAAAGAAAAAAATAGAAGTGTGATGCATGACGGACATAGAAAGTAACATGAGAACGACGTGTGGCAAGGAGAAACAGGGGCAAGTGAGTTCACTCGCCAGGTCCAGCTGTCCAAGCAGAAAAAGAGCGCGGGAGTAATCAACCCACGTTCTGAGCAAAGACGACATGAAGATGTTCGTGCAACCGAATTGAATGGTTACATGATCTATCAAAGCCACTATATAAAACGAAGGGGACCTACTTCTTCTCAAACTCTCCAGTAACATCTACACAAATCCAACAAAGTCTAGCGCAACACTGCACCTTGAGCCTTTGGGTCTCATATCTTCATTTTGTTGCCTCCGCTGCAATACTAGTGCCCGATTCTTCTGCCACTTAACAGTCACCCTCACTCCCTGGAGTATTGTCTTCAGCATTGGCAAGCCCTTCCAGTTTGCATGTTCTGCAGAGAGTGGAAGGTAAGCAAACAGGATAACCACTTACTACATGAAAGAGAACAGAGATCATATATTGTGATAATTCTATCTTGTTTCCACGTCTAGGATATACATTGGTTGTGAAAATACGATGAAGAATCCTATACATGGGCCGAAGGAGTGAGACTCTCAGGGTTATATCATCATTGGGCTCTACTTCAGATCCACAAAGAAAAATGATAGTTGTAGTTATGTCATTTGGGTCTAACTCCTCGATAGTCTCGTGGCCAAGAGAGAGTGGGACATACATCATATTGGAAATGGTTGGTGGAGTAACAGTGGTTAGCTGACCATTCCAAATGACATCAAAACTGAGGGGATCCATTCTAATCGCCGAGATACAACTATAGAATACCTTAACCATGTCTAGGTAGGCATCTCCACCCCAGTGCAATATATTTGTTCAAAAGATGGTTTCAAGAATAGGGAGAATACCATAGTTAGACACATCTTTGATAATAGTGCGTCGCTCAACGACCACTTTCTTATCTTTCATTCTCAAGAGAGTAATAGGGGCATGCTCAGGAGATGGAACCTTCTTAGGAACATGTGGGGCTGAGAAGTAGCCTCACCTCTACGAGGTTGTTTCTTTGCCTTAGTTTTGAATGGCATGATGACCGAGGCAAAGATTTACAGAACTCAACAGACAGAAAAACACAAAGAAACAAAGAAACTGAATCAAGGAACTAGACCAACACCAAATTAATGTAGAAATCCTATGGGATCTACAGGGAACTAGGAGACCCAACCTAAACACAACAAATGAACAAGAAAACATCAAGATTAGCAAAACAATGTACAAATTAGAGCTAAAACTTGAAGAAAGAAAAATGTTTATAAAATGTACTTACTTGATTGATCCTTGAGCAATGCTTTAGGAAGAAATCAAGAGAACTCCAAGGGAGAAAACAAAAACTCTAAGGAGAAAAAGAAGGGGAAAACTAGAACTAAATACTTTACAAGGGTTTTTAAAGCCTAAGCCCCGTGTGAGAAAAACAATTCCCTCGCGGGGCGGTCGACAAGTCAAATCGGTTGGTCGACCGGGCACTTAAAAACCAGAAATTGTTCAAAACATTTCAGAATAATCACGAGGAGATTTCTAAAAATTTATAGAGCACTTTTAGCCACACGTGAGGTGTGCATATCAATAGTGAAACTATTTAAATACAAATATCACGCAAAACGAACTAAATATGCACACAAATGGAGGAAATAATTATATCATGTGCATAAATAGTCTGCGTATCACATATATACTTGGGCGTAAGAGATAGGTTAATCAAGTTGACGCCTTCGTATTTGATACTCACTGAGGAGATCAGTCCTCAATTACCCAAGAGGTGAGATTTGAAGGAGGCCTACGTGACATTCTAGACCTGCTTCCCTCTACTGCCTTCTTTAGTTTGAAGTCCCCGTCCATCTGATGAATCAGAGAGAACAATTCCTTTGAACGTTTAGTATCAATGGCAGTAGAGATGGGATCCTGAAAGACAGGGTATGACTTACCTTTATCAAATGGTATTGTACAGTTCAGAGAGTCAGTCATGCTTACTGTTGTTTCTTCACATATTTGAACTTATTGGAGACGGTAGGATCACAGAGTTTCATCTTGCATTCCATAGCATGATGTCCCTCCCTTCCACAATAGTTACACTCAATGACTTTACATGGTGGGTTAATCGATGTTTCTGGAATATCATCCCTTAAATGAGTAGAAGTCATGAGGTAGGTAAAAGGAGATGTGGAAGTGCCTTCTTTTACCATGTAGCAGTGGTCAACAGTTTTAAGACCCTTCATGAAGGTCACTGTATGTCCACAAGCACAAACTTGTGATACACTTAGAAGATTATATTTCAAACCTACGTCGAGGACATCATCAATGGTAGGCTTTTTAGAAAATTTAAATGATCCCTTACCAGTGATTTGTGACCGACTACCATCCCCATAATACACAGATCCAACTTTTAGATATTCAAAGGTGATGAAGGAGGATCTCTCTCCAGACATGTGTTTAGAGGCCCCACTATCTAGGTCCCACATAGGTAAGTTCATCTTACTTTCCCTTGTATGAACATGTACTTTAGATTTCTGTCATGATTTGTCCATACATAGGATAGGGATGTAATCCCACTAGGAGAGTTCTTTCTTCTACCCCTCTTCTTCTTAGAGTTATCTTTACGCAGTGATTTATATACATTAGTTGAGGAAGGGGCTACTAAGGAGGTGGTATTTACATTTGTCCCTTTGTCATTAAGGGTGGTGTTTATCCGGGCACGAGTAAGACTACACACAAGGTGTAAGTGCCCAGAGTCACCAAAAGTGTCAGTTTCAGTCCTAGAAGTGCTAGAGATAGGACTGTAGGATGAAGACTACCTCAACCACAGGCATAGAGTCGGGTTTTTTCATGAATCTGACTAACAAGGTCAAGGCCCATCTCATCTGGGGATATGTAGAGTTTTCTAAACTCGGCTATTAACTTAGAGCTTTCTGATATGTCATTTTCTAACTCTAAGTTGCTTTGTATACCAGTGCTGTCAGACAACTCATTTTTTGTCTCCTCATGAGGATTCTCTTGTATAGATCTTATGATAGGTATTGAATCCTCAAGAGTCGACCTGGGAGTCCTAACCATCAATATGGCTAAGTTATCATCTTTATTTGAGTTAGTCGATTCTTACCCGGATTTAGATGATTCCTCCCAAGTATTTGTAGTCATTGCCCTACTATTAGATTTACTTTTAGATGGGCAACTGGTAGCTATGTGTCCAAACCCTTTATAGATATAGCATTGGGTTTCTTTTGGCACTGCCCTAGGATTAGATCTAGGGTAAGGCTTGTCAAAAGATTTACCCTTTTTGGTTGCACCCTCTCTTCTTTTAGAGACGTGCCTTAGAAACCTTTTAGCCAACTAGCTTGGTCCTCTTTTTCTAGACTCACATATTCATTTTTCTTTTCTTTTTCTTGTGAGCTTGAAGAAGCTACGGCAATTGACTTCCCTTTAGATGAGGTCTAAAAGTCAAACTTGAAGGTTTGGAGGGATCCTATAAGTTCTTCAACTTTTAGGAGGTCAATGTCCCTATACTCCTCAATGGAGGTAACCTTCGCCGTGAACCTTTGCGGAAGGGATCTTAAGATCTTTCTACAAATCTTAGAATCCGAAATGGGTTCATCTAACTCCTACATGAACGTAACTATGTCATTGAGCTTGGCATAAAAGTCTATGAACTTTGCACCATCTTCCATATTGCTATTTTCAAAACAGGTGGTGAGAAGATGGAGTTTAAATCTCTTGACTATGGTGGTCCCCTCATGGGTCATCTCTAGAATGTCCCATGCTTGCTTAGCGTTCAAGCACATGCAAATTCTTTGATATTCATCTGAAGAGATTGCACATGTGATCGCATTGAGAGCTTTAGTGTCAGCTGTGCTTATCCTTTTAGCCTCTTCGGACCATTTATCATAGTCGAGATCTACTTGTTTCCTTATCCCATCCAACTTAACCTCTTTGGTGGGAAGAGACCACATCCTACTTATTACAAGTAGAACCGTGTCATCAATAGCTCGCAAAAATGTCTTCAATTTTGCTTTCCAATGGGCGTAATTTGACTCATCAAAGAACGCCGGTCTAATGGCGGATTGTCCCTCAAATTTGGACAATACTACAGATCAACTCGAGGTCGTTAGATCTTATATCCGAGCACGAAGCTCTGATACCAATCGAAAGTGCACGTAGTAATTACCTTGAGGGGGGCTGAATAGGTTTTACGCCGATATGCGGAATTATTTGGGCCCTTTTTGTAACCTATTTAATTATGCTAGTTGTTTTAATAATTACGGGAAAATTGAAAACAATAGCTCACATATGTTGATAGTAATGCATACAAATATATGAAAATAGAGTCGAAAGCAAACCAATAAACACATGGGATTTATAGTGGTTCGGCACCGCGGGGTCTCAAGGATTTTTTTACGGTAGATTTTGTTCGCTACGGCTCACCTCCAACCGTATAAAGAATTAACCGTTAAAAGGGTTTCAATGTTTCGCCCAAAAACTACTACGAGGTTTCCCAGCTGACCTCCAAATACTACGAGGTTTCATGGCTAGCCTCTAACCACTACGAGGTTTCACGGCTAATCTCTAAACTAAGGTTTCGCGGCAACCTCAAGCCGTTATAGTTTTTAACCTAAATTAAAAACAGTAAAACAAAGGAATTTACTAACTCGAAGTCCGCCTGTTGTTGTGAGCTTGAATCCCCTTTTCACGCTCATGTTCCTCACTCCTTTCGGCAGTGGATGTCGTCGTTGAAGCTTGACGGAGACAGGGCCTTACAACCCTAGATGTGTGTGTTAGATGATCTAAGCTAAACATCACAACAAAGGGGAAGGGCTTGGATCTCAATCCTTCTTCAAATTAGTTGACATAAGATGTCAATTCCATTATGAATGGGAAGAAGATGGAAGGAGAGGAATTCTCTAGGCTAAGGAAGAGCAAAAAACTCTCAGATCTATTCTATGGCTCTTGGAGAATTTCTGTGCGGGTCCTCTTGTGTTTTGACGCACAACTCTAATTTATAAAGTTTGTGAATCTCGTGGCCGGTGGTCGATCGGTGGCTCCACCGACTTAAGTTCAATTTGAAATTCAAACTAACCGGTCGGATGGAAAGACCAAAACAATCGATCCTTCGAGCCGCCGGTCGACCGGTAGCACTCAGGGCTTCCAAAACCGACTTAGGGTTTTGAGCGACCGGTGAGCTATCTGTTCGATCGGGATTCGACCGAATGCTCTGGCCAATCAACCGGGCCACTTGGCCGGTCGACTAGGCACTTGCAGATCGCACAGGCCAGTAATGACCTGCTCTGCGATCGACATAGGGACTGATTAGTCGAAGACCGACTAGAGACCCTATTCGGTTGACTGGACACATGGTCGGTCAACCAGTGCCCCTGGGAAAATCTAATTTCACATTTCTATGGCCTTTTTTCCCAATGTCTATTCATGAATGGTATTGACCATCCCTGGGCAATCTTTGGCTGTCTAGACTAGCATCTAGATGGCCAAGGATCATGGAGTGTCCCTTAACATGTAAGGTTATTCCAAGTTCCCTTGAAACAAGTCAATAGATAATGAATAATATGTTTTCAGGGGCTGTCTAGTGCATGGGAGTTTACACCTGTGGATAGGGGACCAATACCAATATATGCTTCATTGTAGCTTGGTCTCCCTTGAATCCACAACACTTGATCTTCAATAGACACAGTTATAGACCGTGAAGGACTATGTCACAGTATTGACAAACCCGGAGAATGCCTAAGAAAAACCCTATGACATTTACATAGTTGAACATGCATACTTTGGGTACCCTTAATATTAGAACAAGACAAGAAAAAAACCTTAGGGTTCGTTTGGATTACATGAATTCAAAGATACATGAGAACATGCATCTTATGATTTCAAATTCATATTTATTGAAATTCTGTTGTTTGGTAGACACGTTACTCATAGCCTAATTTTTCTAATTTGTATAGCTAGTATATATTTTTTCTTTCACTATTTTTTATTTAACTCGATTGATGGATTCACTACAAATAGGGATAGCAACAAGGTTTAATGTCCCGAGACCGGGCTAGTGGTACCGGCCGGTCCAGATCTGGTACAAAAAAAAACATATTTTCAAATTAAAAAAATTGGATCAGACTGAACCGATCGCCGGATCGGTGAGATCGATCGCCGGATTGACGGGACTGATCACCGGATCGCAAGACCCGTTGCCTGGCCAATCCTAACATGGTTTGTGTTACCAAACCGGAATCATTGGGGGTGGGGTGGGGTGGGTTACCCTTTTAAACCACCCCAACAAAATACTTAGTTTACGTGGGACTTACAATAAACACCTTCCAAGGTGTGAATTACAATTCTCATGAATCGTGGGAGTTGGGCAGTCTTTTTTTTCCCACGTGAATTTTAATTTCCATGGGAATTTGTCATCCAAACACAAGAATTTGAAATTTACACTTGCCAATTCCCACTTCCGAATTCCTAAGATCCAAATGGATCCTTAGATTTGTTTGTGTAATATCAGATTTGATAGTTGATTTGTTCTCACGGTTTAGGGCATTTAATTGGTTTGTTATGTAAAATTTATCCACGTGGACTTATTACCGATGATAATGGACGTCATCTGATGGGCCGGGATCCTCTGTGGGGGTAAAAACCTTGCGGGGTTCCTTTGGTGTTGAGACAGCCCGGTTTGTACTTAATTATCCCGGTTTTTATGCTATTTGAATTCTCTATGGGAATTTTTGTCAGTTAACTTCTTTTAATTCATTTCAATCTGCTGTAACAGATCTTGACGAGAAAATAAAAGACCTCTCCATAAATCTCCATGAAGAAGACGACTCTAACACCTTCGCCGAACGCGCTGAAAATTACTACCGAAAGCGCCCTCAGCTGCTGACTCTTCTCCAAGATCTCTACAATGCCTACCTTTCCTTAGCCGATCGTTACTGCAATTCTCTCATCAAGAACCAACATCATCATCATCGCCCATCCATCCATTCAGATATCGACAATGACAATGATAACTCTGATGCCGAGAGCTCCCTCTCTTACCAACCACCCCAATTCCCCATATTAATAAAACCAGATTCCGATGCAATCGTTGCTGAGCTCGTCATCAAAACTGTGGATTATGAAATCCTTATCCACGAGCTCAGTATCAAGGACCGGTGTCAAGCTGAATCATCAAGAAAGATGGAGTTGCAAAGGAGTTTGCTTGAGGTGCTAGAGTCTGAGAGGTTGATTCTTTTGAACGAGAATGCAAGGTTAATGTATCAGGTATCAGCATTGGTGGAGGAGAATAAAGGGTTCGTATCGGAATCAGTGTTCATGAAGAGAATGGCGAGCGAACTGGCGAGGTGCATTTTGAAGATGAGGGGGGGCCACCGGGTTTGTTTACTGAATCGTAGAATCGAGGATCTTCAGGAGCAGATTAATGGGTTGGAGAAGAGGAACAAGAAGTATTATGAGAAGCTGGTGAAGAGAGAGGAAGAAGAGCACAAGTTCAAGACGAGGATGAAGAAGAGGGAGGTGGCTTTGGAGGTTTGCTTTGAGGTGGAGAAGCTTGAGTTGGAGAATGACAGGCTTAAAGAGGAAGCCATGAATATGATAAGTGGTGGCGGTGGCGGTGGCGGTGGTGGTGGTGGAGTTGGTTGGAGGGTTTTTAGGTGGTGGGATCGGGTTAAGAAATTTGACGTGTGGCTATGTGGATCCCACGGTTGAGTGCATCTACTTGATGCGAATGAGATAGTGTGTTTAAATTGTAGGGAGTATGGATTATTCTCTAACTAATTTGAGATAGTGTGTTTGTGCTTATGTTTTTTCATCACATTAAATGACGATGGTCCATTTAGGTCGTCCACCTTCAATGTCGATGTTATTTGAACACCATTTTGAGTCATATAAGTCGATTAATGTTATAAATGTTTATATTCATTGTGATCACGCAACAGTCGGGTGAACTCTAAGTCGATCGAGTAAATATAAAGTTGTTATCATTCATCGAATTCGTGTGTAAATGGTTTATCAATTAATCCTAAATTACATCAAAATTATAATGAGAACTTGTTTAACTAAAGTTGAGTCCGGATGTTTAGTTAAGAGAGTGGAGAGTGGAAAGGTGTTAGGTACCCACTCTCCCCGGTTCAGTCGATTATCTAGTTCAAATTTATTTGGCCAATTTTAAAAACACTATTAAAATATATACAAATAATAAATAATTAAAATAAAAATAAAACAATTTGTAAAAATTAAAATAATTTTAAAATATCAAAAATTATATACGTCTAATATGCACGACCTAAAAGATGAAAATAAAATAAAACAATCAATAAAAGTATACCAAAATACCTTAAAACGCTAAAATACAAAAATATCTGCTAAATAAAATCTGAGAAATAAAAAGTTTTCGAGTCTAAAAAAAATATGTAACTATTTTATTTTGGATTTCAAACTTATTATTAAGTTATTGTAAAATCCCAAATATGACTATAAAATCAATAAAACTAAACCAACTGGTAGGGTTTTTTTTGAGAAATACAAATTTTTATTGTCAAACACATTGTATTCTATCTTGAATAAAAATACTATATTAAAAATCCATTTATAAATATTTAAAAAAATAAAAAAAAGGTTTTTACAGGGTTTGTACAGAACAGGAAAACATAGTTTAGAAAATCACAAAAATTCCAACATAATAGCCACGATCATGAGACAAATTTTATTAGAACATAATCTGAGTCTTCTTTCCAAAACATCTGCTCTTATACAAAATATACCTTAGAAAGGGTCTGTGCAAATTTATTCACAGACAGGGGTCATACATAACAGTATTTAACATGCCAATAAAACATTCGAAATAAAATGAAATAAAATAAAAAATAAAAGAAAAAAAATACCTGTAGCAGCCTTGGTTCTTTCCCTCTTGATATTTATTTTCGCCCAAGATGAGGGGTAAAAGACCCAAAATACTTGTGGTAAGATGAAAAGTGCAGGATAAACCCTGTATGGGGGTCCCAATCTGAATCATAAGAGTTTCCCTTTTGGTATTTGGATGATTTATGTTCTCATTGATGTTTTGTTCATATTTTTGACGCCTTGGTTATATTCCCGTGATAAAAAATACGTGGGGGAATTGTACCCTCTAGGTCGAAGCCCCTTAAAACTATGATGCGCACATAGAATATCTTGCTTGAAAGTGGCCCTGTATGGGGGGGGATGGTTCGAGAAGACATCTTGCTCAAGTAATTGATTGATCTAGTATGAGACTTGAACTATTCGAATGCTGAAGATCATACATAATGCATTTTCATGTGAGTGTTGATATTATTGTGTATGATATACTTGATATAATCATCATATAGAATTAGGCATTGTAGAATGAAAATATGACTATTGATATCCTTATGATACAAGCCAAAGTGGGAATTGGATGAGAGAACATTATTGTTGTACATATTATAATTATCATCATGTTTCACATATCATTATCATCATTATTTCCAGAATTATCATTATTATACTATATTATATATTTTTGCTAGTAGCATTGGATGATGAGTAAATACCTTGCTCTAAAGGTCTACTCACACGAGCTTTGGCTTACGGATATTTCACTATGTTTTCAAGTATTATAGGAAGCTTGATCACAAACGAGAGCTATGGGAAGAAAGGGATGTAAACATAGGATTTAGGGATAATTTGATGTAATAGACTTAGCTAATTTCTCAGTTTTGTAATTAAAGAACATATTGTAATTATTAATATTATATTTTATTAGAACTGTTATAATTTACTTCCGCTTGTGTTCTATATTACTTTCCACTCCCATAGGGATATGGGGTGAGAGTTACATTCTAATCAACTGAGAATCCCGAGGATCTCAATTGGTTTGGGATGTGACAAAAATGGTATCAGAGCCTAAGTTCTAATAAAATTTAAAATAAAAGATTTAAAACATATAGGACTTAGAACTAGTAATAACTAATAAATCAGATAAAATAAATGAATTATAAGTGGAATAAGGGAATTTTATATTAGGGAGTGAGAATAATAAATATGATTGTTGTTGTTTGCATCTTTACTAGTAACTCCGGATGAAGAATTAGGAATAGGAAGTACAACTATTTCTGAAAAGTCTGAAGGTTGAACTATAAGGATGAAGTCTATGTTAAGTATATTGGATTTCCATGTCATTAAAGGACATGATAGTCAAAGGCTTATGATTTTTTGATTGATATAATTATGAATTTACTTATAACCCTAATGCTAACTATTTTTCCTAAAATGGAGTCAATGTAGTTGCAAGCACATTGAATTATATTACTTGAGAAATAGGTAGGAATTAGAATATATATGTATATATTTCATATATGTATATGTATATGTATATATGCCATTTATAAAATAAATAAATTATATATGTATAAATAAATCATTATAACTATAATATAAAATAAATTAAATATAATCACATCAAGATTAAGCTGGATCTGTATTAGGAAGAACTTATTTTAAAAAGTTCTGACCAAGACTTAGACCCGGTAGTCAGTGAGGATTTTGCTCATCTAATTAATTATAGGATAATGTTTGGAGTGTAAATTTATGATGAAATTTCTTGGAATTATATGCTAGTAATTATAGGATTTTAAAATTTTAATTTTTTTTTGTTGTTTTGGTCACCAGCTGTCACGTCCCGAATCGGAAATTCCCTAATTCATAGGTTTTCCAGTTCGAGCGTAACCTTCACCCCATATTTCTACAGGATTGGCTACACAAATTGAAACGTAAGCGGAAGTTCAATTAGTTCTAGTAAGATATAAGTAACTAAATACACATTGAACTAAAACCTTACAAGTTATAGGTAAATTAACATCTAAAGTTAGACTAAGTACATATTCTATCAGAGTGCGCTACACATTCCGGATTCTCTCTTTACGACTATGCTCCTGAACCTGAAAATATTAAAACAACAGGCATAAGCTGAAAGGCGGAATGGGTATAACTACAATGAAGTATAATCGCTCATGCTCCAGCATTTTGAGAAGTGGGTGATAGTGAACAATGTGTAATATTCAAGTGTGTGCTAATGTGTACAGTCGTGACATACATATATAAGGAAAGATATACAGTTCTCTCCCATCCTCACAGAGTAATACTCAGTGGTCAGGTAACCCTATAC
>JAUPMG010000017.1:1513796-1524748 GCA_031762675.1 Pachysandra terminalis
AGACGCGTAGATGAAGAAACAATTTCAGAAATAACCGGTTTAGGTTCCGCTGGATTCTGATTGGATGTGCTCATGATGATCTCACAAATCAAAGAAAAATAACCGCAGAAAAATCTCACAAAACAAAGTAAACTAGGGTGAATTCGCACCCCTCCAAATCGCAATCGCGATCAACAACTACCCTTCCGGTAGGCAGGAAAAAAAAATTCTTCACAAACAAAAATCGCATCAAATCTTCAAACAGAGAGTACCATGAAGAAAACCAAATCCAACCAAACTCTAAATAGCCCTAATCGAGCACCATCAACAATCGAAAAGTCCAAATCGAGAAGCCCCAAACAGCTAGCCGCAAACAACCGAGAGGTAGCGAGATCGATACCTCGCGGTTGGAAGAAATTTGTGATCAGCAGAAGAAGAAGGGAGAAGAAGAAGGAAGAAAGGAGAAGAAGAAAGGAGGAAGATTACTGTTCACGCATGAAAAGTTACGTGAACAGTAAAAAAAAATTTGGGTTTCCCCTTTTTTATTTTTATTTTTCTTTAATCTGCTCTGATACCATGTTGTGGCAGAAAAACTTACTCTCCTCAATTAGAGAGAGAGTTTATATAGTAACTATAATTAGGGCTAAAACAGTACATACACAAATAAAGAAAAAAAGGAAAAAGAGGAAAAGAAAATAAGGGGTTGTGTGGGCCTCACAGCCCACTTGCCCCACGCTAACAGTTAGTATGGCTTAAAATATCCACGATGTATATGTAAAACTCTTGCTTCTGTGAGTTGATTTGACAAAAAAGGAGTGTTTCTAAAATATCAAGTTGGGTTTGATAGACCTTGTGTCTATACTCCAAATCAGATGTCATTGCATCTTAAAATCTTTTTCGTTGTTTTTCTCTTGTTTTGGAAGATGCGGTTGTTTCTTCTGTTTGTGTTACCTTAAAATATCTACAATGTATATGCAATGCTCTTGTTTCTGTAAGTTGATATGACAAAAGTGGCTGCCCAGGTTGGAGCAGAGACATTGGTGCTAGAAATTGGCCGAGCAGCTGTTCAACACCCAGATGCTAAGCCACATATTCATGACTTCCTTCTATCTATGGCACTGGCTGAGGTGAGATATATCAGAAAGTGTTCAGGAAAATACATTGGTTTTTGCCTAGCAACCTTGTTATGCCTCCGTTTCTTATCATAGGTACTTTCTTGAAGTGTGCAATTGCAAAGACTGGTTTCGAGAAAAACAACATTTCTCAAGGATTTGAAGCCCTTGCCCGTGCTCAGTATCTACTCAGGAGCAAAATATCTCTTGGAAAAATGCCATTGTTATCTCAGGTGAAAAATATTCTTCCTTGTGGTTTTGCTTGTAATTTTGCTTTATCCTATGTCTATACCAGTTCATTAGAAATCCTCTGTTAAGTGGTTGCGACCCTCTGATATATTTCATTCTTTGCTCTAAATATAACAAACAGCTAAAGAAAGGCACCAGATTGTTAGGATTGTGCTAACTTGTTGCATTTGATATGAAAGATCCCGGGTACTGGGCAGGAATTTGGTTGACAGCTTGTAGATGTTCTATGTTATTTTTTTATTTTTTTAAAGAACATTGGTATAGCTCTAGTCCTTCATTGGTTGAAAAGATTTGGTTGGCTGGGTTTCTAGATAGAAGAATCTTTGGAAGAGCTTGCACCTGCTTGCACATTGGAGTTACTAGGCATGCCTCACATACCTGAAAATGCCGAACGGAGGCGGGGAGCAATTGCAGCCTTGCGTGAATTGCTCAGACAGGGTCTTGATGTGGAAGCTTCATGCCGGGTCCAGGATTGGCCATGCTTCTTGAGCCAAGCACTAAGCAAGCTCATGGCTACAGAAATAGTTGATCTTATGCCATGGGGTACCCTAGCCATTACACGCAAGAACAAGAAATCACTTGAATCGCAAAATCAAAGAGTTATAATTGATTTCAACTGTTTCTATATGGCCATGATTGCTTATATGGCTCTTGGATTTTCGAGCAAGCAAATAGATCTGGTATTTCCTTTGCCTTGCCTGGATATAATTTTACTTGCTCACTTCCTTTTTCATCGTCCATTAATGCTTCTGTTTTTCTTTGCAGTCTTTAGTGATATTTTTCTCTGATCATGAATAAATAAATAAACAGATAAATAAAAGCCATAATCTTTTGCGACCAAGTGTATATGAGAACAAAGATTGTCTTCTTTAAAAATATTGGATGGCACCCTGAAAGGCCATATGATTTTCCTTCTTATAATTTTGATAAATCAATAATGTAAGTTCCTAAATATTGTTATATATTTGATTTTTTTTTCTTTTCTTTTTGTTTTTGTTTTTTGTCCTATGGAGAAAATTATTAATGAATATGGGAAAAAGCAAAATATCATAACTTGGAAACTCCTAATAATTGAACTTGTCAAAAGATATCTGAAAAAATTGACATGTGACTTGAATGCCTTACTCATGTTTAAAGTTTTTATTAACTGCCAGATTAACAAAGCTAAACATATTTGCGAGTCTTTAGTAGCAGCCGAAGGCATAGATTTAAAATTCGAGGGAGCCTTTTGCTCTTTCCTTCTAGGGCAGGTTCTTCTTCTCTCTCTCTCTCTCTCTCTCTCTCTCTCTCTCTCTCTCTCTCTCTCTCTCATTTCATTCTTTCTCTATTAGCAAATCAAATCTTGGCTTTTCAGAGTGATGGGGCAGAGGTTGCGGAAAGGCTTCAACAACTTGAAAGTAATTCAACTCCTGCTTCCTCAAATTTTGCACCAGCTATTTCAGGAAAGGAAATTACCAATAGTTGCAGTTCAAATACTTCACTGGTATGACATTTTTCATTGAATATTTTTGCATAATGAAATGTCACAACATATCAGCTTCTGTTAAACATCCTATTATATATGTTTACACTGGAAGAAAATTAATTGTTGATCGTTCTTGATGACTTCAGAGTAGTTAGTGTTACTCTAGACATCTAGCCTAACTTCTGTTTCTTTCATATAGCATTTAACCATTAATTGATCTTTTTGTGATGTATAGTTTAGACTTAAATTAGTGTCTGCAATAACAAGAAATATTGTATATGGTGAAAGCTTCATATGTTTGTGAGGGCTTGTTGCTTCATCTTCCTTGGTGAATTTGGTTGTTGATCAGTACATTAATTGTGCATTGTATTAGACCCAATAACTGAGGCACTTCAAATATTATTGGATAAGAATTATGAAAGATATAAAGTATTTAAAAGTTATGATAATAATGATATACTGAATTTTAGGTATTTCACCACTAAATGCTATTTAGTTAACAAAATTAAAGTAAAAACACAAATATTCACAATCCAATGCATTTCAAGGAAATAGATGAGTAAAAAATAATACACCCACACATAAATTGTGGCGGTTAATGTTCTGTATGAAAATCAGCTTGCTGCTATGGTTTATCAAAACAAGGCAGAGAACAAAGACTTCTCTGCTCTGCTCATACAAAGCAGTAACGACCTCTTTACTGACATGATCAGTCTATGTTGTCTGCTCTCCTCTGTTGGGAAATTCAATTGGGGGGTGCTGACCTTTTTCACTTTTTTTTTGCTTTCTTGTAGAAAAGGATTAGAAAATTATGAAGAATGAATGAGAGACAGAGCTCTGATCAGACTCCCTTGGGCTTATCTGTATATCAGAGGAAAAGATAAGACAATCATTGAGCTTTAAGTTCCTTTGTAAACAATGCGGAAGGGAGGGTTGGCTACTGTGTTTTCCCAAACAGTAGCAGCTCAGTTCTCATGCATGCAAATGAATAATTAAAAAGGTTCTGTTACATGCTCTATTAAAACGTATAGAAGCAACAGAGCTGTGTGGTTGCTCAAACAATGGCGTTGCCATGCATGCAGATGAACAATTGAAAAGGTACTCTTACTTGCTCTGTTCAAAGGAATAGAAACAACAGAGGCTGCTGTGTGTTTGCTCGAACAATGGCACAGAGAGGGAGGGGAGGGAAAAGCAGCAACTCAATGTTCCTAAGGTTCAGATGTTGGATCTTTATTCATTCAAGTAGGGATAGAGAGAGGGGGAGAAAAAGCTGCAACTCAATCTTCTTCAGGTTCAGATGTTGAATCTTTTTTCAATCAAGTTTGGGATGGAGGGTTGGTCGTGAGTAGAAAAGCAGCAACTCAATCTTCTTTAGATTCAGAATTTGAATCTTTATTCAATCAATCTTCTTTTATCACTATCAAGAAACATGAGGGCGAGCAAGGGGAAAGAAGAGAAGGGCAGGGACGGTGCTGACTTTGGTGTGAATAGAAAAGAAGCAACTCGATCTTCTTCACGTTCAGACATTGAAGCTTTATTTAATCAATACTCAAGAAACATGGAGAGCAACGGGTAAAAAGAGGAAAGAGAAGCTATCTTTCATCCTTAAAATTGAAAAAAATAGAGAACATACAATAGCTTCTACATATCAAAGTTACTATGATGGTAGGTGTAATTAACTATTATATAACGTTACAGTCTGTGTACGAAACACATTATAAATCTTTAGTTTTTTTGTTTTTTTTTTTTTTTTGATTTACAAATTAGGCGTATTTCATTGAGGCACAAAATCCATGCACCTTTCTCAAGAGGAGAAACTATCTTTCATCCCTAAAATTGACAAAGGAGAGAACATAAAATAGCCTCTACATATCAAAGTTACTATGACGGTAGGTGTAGTTAACTGTTTTATAACATTACAGTCTGTGTACAAAACACATTATAAATCTTTAGATTTTTTATATTTATTTTTATTATTTGATTTACAAATTAAGTATATTTCACTGAGGCACAAAATCCATGCACCTTGTTCCTTGAGCAAGGCATTGGTTAGGTGAAATAGGTGAGGACCTCACCAATATCACTTACCCATGACCCAAACCAGCAGGGTTGGAAAACAAAATCAAAAGAGTTATCTATGTCAATATGTCATTGATTAATTGGTGCCGCAAACAGTTTCTCTAATTATATTTTTATTGTGGACCCCAAGCCCAAGTGGCATTGAGTGTCTGAATCTAAATGATCTGAATCCTAGGTCTGAATTCCTTTTGAGATAAATCCTATGATTTTCATTCAAATACTATGATTTATGATTTGAATCTTAAATACTTTCAATACTTGAGCTAAAATAAGGTATCATTGTTTTAGTGAAGTTATATTCCCTAAAATGCGTACTCTAGTCATCAAAGTATCTATATATATATATATATATATATATAGAGAGAGAGAGAGAGAGAGAGAGAGAGAGAGAGAGAGAGAGAGAGAGAGAGAGAGAGAGAGAGAGAGATATTCCCTAAAATACTTACTCTAGTCATCAAAGTAAAAGAAATGCAAATCTTTATGAAAAAAAGGTACGTAACTTCACTAAAACAATGATACCTTATTTTAGCTTAAGTATTGAAAGGTTATATATATATATATATATATTGATGAATGGTATTTTGGGGAATATTGCACCTTTAGATAGACATATGAGTCATATAGCTAAGCTACAAAAAAAGCTTTTATTATCAGATTTTTATGTTAATATAGTTTTGGCATTGGTAGATAACCGTACTAAACATTTTAAGATAATATGCATTAACTTATGTATTAACAATATATACAAATCTTGAACAAGTTAAAAATTGAGAATGAACACAAGCTGTTTATGCCAGCAAAAGAAGACAAATGAGTATGACCAAAATACCGATGTATACAGAATGAATTGTAGAAACATTGTGGACTCCCTTAATTTACAATTCATATTGCATGTTTAAGAAGTTGGGAATTTGGGTTGGCAAAATGATTGCATTTTTCCTTGTTAGCAAGTTGTGTAAGTCATTGAGGTGAGTATAATATAGTTGCGCTGCTTGACTTAAAAAGTTATTAATGTGAAAAACATTTTTTTTATTCACTCGGATGCTTCGTTTACATATAAAATGGACCTAATTTATGGAAGTGATACATTCTACTAATATTTAATGATTAGAAGAACCAAACCATGATGTTATACAATGAATTTTGGAATATTTAGAGATAGTTTATTGGTATGTGAACAACAACAACAACAACAAGAACAACGACAACAACTACAAAAATAATAACAGGCATGGTCCACAAAACCATTCTGTGGATACCACTTCATTCTGTTCTTATGTCAAAATTAATTGTTATATATGACACATTCTATTAATATTTAATGATTAGAAGAACCAAACCATGATGTTATACAATGAATTTTGGAATATTTATAGATAGTTTATTGGTATGTGAACAACAACAACAACAACAACAACAACAACAACAAGAACAACGACAACAACAACAAAAATAAGAACAGGCAAGGTCCAAAAAACCATTCTGTGGATACCGCTTCATTCCGTTCTTATGTCAAAATTAATTGGTATATATCATACTTCATACTTGCCTTAAGGTTGATATTTTCTTATGCCAGACGACCTGCTGAAATTGACCAGGAAACATGGCTGAAGGATGCTGTACTTGGGGTGTTTCCAGATACACGAGAATGTTCTCCATCGCTGGTGAGACTTCACATATTTTTTTTTAATCAGTAAAAAGGAACATTTTATTCATGGAAAAGGGGAGGGACTTTGCTCAAGTACACAAAGCTATAAACAATGCTAATAGAACAAAGAAAGAAGAGAGATAAAATACTCTCTAATCTCTAATACATCGTGGTAGTAAAAGAGTGCAACCAATCTCAAAACCCAAAAAAGTTGTTTTTGAAATCTGGAAAGGCCGAAACCCAATGGAATAATAATGATTGGGCATTCCTTGAAATTCGATCTGTTTTTGCATCCCTTGGAATAAACAAAAATTCATTTCACTCCAAAAGGACCAGCAAATGGTGGCTGAGCATCATCATCATCATCATCATCATCATCATCATCATCATATGTCTTATCCTCATTTCGTCTAACTCTACCTCTACCTCTACCTCTTCTTCATCCCCAGTCAAGAAGAGCTGCCTCAAACTCTGATGTCATCACCTGAAGTATCCCAAATTTAGAGATGAAAAAAGTCTCAAAGTATTTGAGCAACTGAACAATATACTAACAAATGATTTTTCACAAGTAATATAAAAACTGTCAACAGGAACATTTATGTGAGATCATGAACTTCTTCTGCAGGTCAACTTTTTTGGTGGTGAGAAGAGAATCCATCGGGTTGTTAGGCATCATAGTAAAGGATCTCCACAAACTTTGCCTAATGTAGTCAACAGGCTGTCTTCATTTGTTCCTACAGCTGATCGCATATCTTACAGGGAGCCTCTTGCACATTCTCTCTCTACCCAGCATCTGGGTCCAGCTGTGAAGCAATTGGCCCCAGCTAACTTTCATGGAACATCAATGGCTGGCAAGACTGGCAATGGAAGCAATACTAGCTCACCATCCATTCAATTAAAGAGAAATCTAGGATTGCAGGATAGGAATATTTGGGTAAGCTGGTGGCCCTATGATGATGTGGTTGGAAAGATCACTTTAGTTACAGTATTAGGGTGTTTGTTATTCACTACATTTAAGATATGGAGTGTGCAATTTGGATGGATAAGAAGTGTGCCTAAACGGAACTCTGTCGAACAGAAGACAAACACAAGTGCCCTTGCTTGGACACTAGATTCTTCTGTGGATCACAATAAGGGTCCTGGTTTTGTTAATGGTAGTAATATTGGTGGAAGACTCAGCAAGGTGCTGCGAATGTTTAAGTGGCATTTTAAGAATCCCATGGGTACACGAATTATGCAAAGTTCATCCCATGCTGATGATTCTGTGATGACACGACACAAAACATCAATGCCAATGGAAGAAGCTGAAGCCCTTGTGAACCAATGGCAAGCCATCAAAGCTGAAGCTCTCGGGCCCAACCATGAAATTCAAACCCTCTCTGAGATCCTTGCTGAGTCGATGCTTGTTCAGGTAAATAAATTAGATGCTGTGGTAAGTTTTTTTGATAAGTAAATGTTGTGGTGATTTCATGTTATCTATTGGCACCCAACTTCCACATTGCACGTAGTGGAGGTATTTTAGGAACCACAATTATTGAGTCGACATCTTAAAAATCTTTTCACCTCAAATAAACAACTATGTCTAATCTTTTTCCCTTTCTCATTTTAAGTGAATTTAAAATCATACAACGTTGTAGACTGGCTAGTTACATGGTCTCTGAGATGTGGACTGTTAAGCATATTGATTACATGCTCCCGACTGTAGCAGCATTCATGGTCCTTTGTAACTCTTTACTCTTCATAAGTAAATCTTGTATAATCCTAGTTTATAGAATTGGTAGGTTAATTTGTAGCCAATTGATTGTTAGCTAAATTTGGTGCTATTCTTTGGTAATTTAATTAGCTTTGAAATACTTCTAGTGTTAATGATTATATAAAATTGATAGAAGTAGGATGAATATTTTATCTGATTATAAATAAGCAAAGTTTAACAGTTTAAACTTAAAACTGAGTTTATTAACAAATTAATATGTTCGAGTTTAATAAACGTAAGGAGTCAACAATTTGTCCAAATTGGAAAATAAAGTGGTTGCTTTTACTGAAAAATAAAAATAAAACCAGAAAATTAATAAAAAGTTTTAATAGAATGAATAATACCTTTGTTATTAGTAAACCAGTGTCCCTTTACAGGGCATCCTGGAAGAGGACGGGCTGGTTCTCAACCTGGATTAATCCAATGGCATCCTAAATACTATAGAGTAAGTTAAACATACCTTCCTTGAGGTTTGGTGACATAGCAGATACCTTCCCTCATATTTCTGAAATAACACTAATCTCCCGTCTAGTTTGTTGTCAGTGACATGTACCTTCTGTTCAGTGGCTGTAAAAGGCAGCAACAGAATATGTTGATGTCTTCAACATTTTATCTTCTCAAGAATTTGTGCTTCTTTAAATTATTGGTATGTTAAAAAGTCAAAATGTACCTTATCACTCATTCAAAATTTTATCATTCTCAGAGAAGGGCAACTATTCCATTTTAAGCAATTTTTTTCCATAAAAAAGTAGATTTAATTGGAGGATATTTAGCTGGTTATTCCATGGCCGTTAATGCTAGTCTCTCAAATTTTCTGATAGTTAAATTCAGTGTGATTTAATAAATGTGAGAGGTGTCTGTTATGTTGCAAAACCTCAAGGGAGGTAAGTGTAATTTACATGATAACATAATATAAAATAGTAAAACTGAAAAAAAATTGGAAACACTAGTCACTTTGCTGAAGGGAGTTTTGCTGTAAAACTTTCATAGCTGGGTAGAGAATGGATGCTTAAGCCTTAAATTATATGGTATGACAGTATAAGAACAAGATAGCCGACATGGATCCATAGAAACTTTGAAATACAAATCTGATAAAAAAGAAAAATAAAATGAAGAAAAAACACTACTTTTCTCCTTAGGTATTAAAAAAAAAATAATCAAAGACAGAAAAGAAAGCCAAAGCACATTGATGAAGATCTATAAATACATCTGTAAAGCAAATGTCTATGGAGATTTAGTACAGATAGAATTTTGAGGTTCAAGGTGATATCTAGTATGGCATGCATAAGAATGGGTGGGACATTGGTCCCTATGCTAGAATTTATAGTGCTTGCCCATGGAAGGATATTTACTCTATTGCACCTTTGTTCTATTTGCATGCCTGCTTCTGTGTTGGTAATGGATGCTATATCTTATTTTAACATGACGTTTAGCAGGGGAGATTGCACTTCGCTTTCATTTCCCTTCGTTGTTATCTTGTTTTAGTAGAGAGTCCTTTGTTTCATTTATTTTATCTTGGTCGTCCTCTGGTTTGGTTGAAATCTTAATTTCAAAAGGGATCTTAGATTGGCAGAGGTAGAAGAGCTTGCCAGTCCTTTTGTTGCCCTGAACAATGTCTTCATTGACCCGAGCATTCAGGACTCTAGGACTTGGATCCTAGAGGCTAGACGAGAGTTCTCCATATGCTCTTTCTTTCATATCCTCCGTGGAGATGATGCTTCTCCCAGTCTGGTTCTCTACTAGTACGCTCTGGAGATATTCTTCCCACTCCCCACCACTAGAGTTAGGGCTTTCATTTGGACTTCTGTTCTTTACTAATCAACACCTGTGACATACCACAGGGGAAGAGGAGAAATGGAACCTTGTCACCACATATGTGTATTGCAAATTGATGGACCACTTCTTTGTTGTGACATAGCCAGGCAGATCGAGATGTTCATCCTCTTGATACATGTGGACTGGATGATGCCTGTAGATATATGCTCATCGCTTGTTCAGTGGAAGTTTTGGGGCCTAGGAAAGATGGGCAAGACGATGTACCAGTACCTATTTCAGGTAGTTCTTTGGGCTATATGGGGAGGAAGAAACATGGGAATCTTTGATTGCATCTTAGGCTTGTGGTTGCTTCTTATCATCTTATGTCTGCTAGACTATTATTTAATGGTCTTTCCATCTCTGACATCTTGAGACTCTGGCCGTCCACAGTCAATTGCTCTTTTTACCCCTTGGGGCAAGGGAGGCTGTTTAGCTTAGACATCCTAGAGCAGGATTCATCAAGCTGAATTTTTGATGGACCTTTGTAGGCAACCCGAGGCCTTCTGCAATTGGTAGTATTTTCAGAGATTATAGAGGAAAGATTCTTCATGCCTTTTCGTTTTCGATTGGGGAGGGGGACTTTTCTCCATCAAGATGCATGCATTGTTAGTGGGATTGGAAGAAGCAAGAGATAGAGGCTATTACATGTTGGAGGTAGTGGGTGATTCGTACTCGGTGATTTTGTGGATGATATTATATGAGGGATGCCATGGAGATTTCTACATCTATTGCATTTAGATCGTATTATGATTAGTGGGATGTACATTTCGTTTGGTCACATGCCTCTTTTTGAGAATGACCTTGCAGATATACTAGCTAGGGGAGAGCGGGGGGGGGGGGGGGGGGGGTGTG
>JAUPMG010000017.1:1534107-1551930 GCA_031762675.1 Pachysandra terminalis
TCCTTTGATTTGGCTTTTGGCTTTGAGCTACTAGAAGAAGACATCTTCTAACACCTATAATAAAGCAATTAAGTGTTAGTTAATTATAACATAATTAACTATTTCATAATCAGATGAAACTTATTAATTAAAATCAGAAAACAGAAAAAGCAAAAAAATAAAATAAAGGGCAGCCGAGAAGGTGTGCAGAGCAGGGCAGCAGCGATTTGCTGTGTAAAGAAAAAAACAAACAAACAGGTGCATAGAACAGAGGCTTCAGGCTGTGTGTGTTTGTGTGTGTGTGTGAGAGAGAGAGAGAGAGTTGTGTACAGAAAACACAGGGGCAGCGATTTGCTGTGAAAGGAAAAAAAAAACAGGTGGGCAGAGTAGAGGCTTCAGGCTGTGAGAGAGGGAGGGAGGGAGGGAGAGAGAGAGAGTTCTGTACAGAAAAAAAAAGAGGGGCTGAGAAGGTGCGCAGAACAGGGGCACCGTTTGCGGTGAAAATAAAATGGGGAAAAGAGAGAGGCTTCAGGTTGAGAGAGAGAGAGAGTTCTGTACAGGAAAAAAAGAGTGGCCGAGAAGGTGCGCAGAACAGGGGCACTGTTCCTGTGAAAAAAAAAATGGGGCAAAGAGGGAGGCTTCAGTGTGTGTGTGTGTGTGTGTGAGAGAGAGAGAGAGAGAGAGAGAGAGAGAGAGAGAGAAATCACATACCTGTTACGTCGGGCAAAGAGAGGCTTCAGGCTGAAAGAAGGAGAGGAGAGTTTGTTTAGAGCTTTCTAACTTCAGGTCTTCTCAGTCAGAAGAGAGAGGCTTCAGCGATTTGTTTTTGTTAACCTTTTTTTGTTTCGTGCAGCCTTTAAGTTACCTTTTTTTTGTTAAACAAAGTTTTAATTTAACATTCCAAAAATTCAATATCATTAAACTTTAATTAATAAATTAATTAGAATAAAAATAATTAAAAACTTAATTGCAATAAATCAATTTAAAAACCAGGCGACCGCCCGGGCAAATTAGGTAACTAGGCGGTCGTCCAGGTTTCCAGGCGCGTTCAGCTTAGGCGGGCATCGCCTGAACCCCTGGAATAACGCGTGGTCGCCTTTAATAACTATGGATGGAATAGGTACCCATTGGATCAGCTTCACAAACTAAAGTTATGTTGACTTGGGATAAATTATAAGAAAAAGGACTTCACTTTGAACAACCCCCCGTTCTTCTCCCAAAGCCATCTTCTACAATTTTCACCATTGCCCAGCCTCACATACTGGAAATATAACAATAGATTAGGCATCAATTCTACTTCTTTGTCAAATAACAACCTCTTAAAAGGAATTCACCATGATTTTTCGCCATCTGATCTGAAATTACAATCTGAAGCTCATGCACCGTATGTCTGGAAATTGATGTGACAACTTAGGTTCTCCCCGCCAAATATCCCAACATGTTATTTACTACTCTTCACGTCCCATCATTGGTGGTATACAGATTCGAAAAAATAGAAGGGAAATTTGTATGGCATGGCAAGGATGATAACTTCAAGTATCATTTAGTGGAATGGAGGAAAATTTTGTAGGCCGAAAGAGGAGGGGGGTCTAGGTCTTTGCTCGTTCTCCTTAATGAACAAAGGCTTTTAGGGTAATGGTTATGGAGATTTGAGGAAGAGGGGGGTAGTTTATGTTGGAAGGTGATATTTTCCAAGTAGGGGTAATATTCAAATGAATGGACGTTGCCAAGAGTGGATGGTATTTATGTTGTAGGGGTTAGAAGGAGATTATGAATATCGCCAACACATTCATTTCTGGAATTAGATTCTCGCTCTATGGTTTTCTTTTGGACTGATTGGTGGTGTAGAAAGGCGCCATTATAGCCTTCCCTTTGCTCGTGTATTTTAGATTGTGGCTAATTGGGAACTGTTCGTGACAGATTATGTGGTCAGACTTCAGAGGGGAAGGGGATACTTTTTTTCCAGACCTGGTGTTTAGACGACCCCCTCTCTGACTGAGATTGAACAACTTAATAGGGTTTTTAGTGTCATACATGTGGAACACCTTAGAATGAATGAACCTAATAGAAGGGTGTGGAAGGGCAGTTATGTGGGAGAATTCTCTGTGAAATCCTTTTTTAACCAATTAGTTGTTGGGATTGATGCTTATTTTCCATATGAAGAGCATATGGAGATCGAGGATTCCATCCAAAGTGGTTTTAAGATGGACAGTGGTTTTGATAAATTGCTTACTATGGACCATCTTATCAAAATAAATTGGGTGCTTTCAAATAAGTGCAGCATGTGTTGTTCTGATGGTGAGACAGTGGACCATTTGTTACTGCATAGCGCTTTTGCAAGGGAAGTTTGGAGTAGGTCGATTCAGGGATTAGGCATGAGCTGGTGTATGCCTAAGAGTTTTATAGAATTATTAGCATGTGTGAAAGTGGTCGGGATGTGAAACTGTGAAAAGGAGGCTTTTAAGATGATTCTTGTTGCTACTTTATGACACATTTAGAAGGAAAGAAATAGTAGGACTTTCTGAGATGAATTTAACAACAAAGGACTGGTGGACCGGAAGGTGATATCTTCAGTACAAGTTTGGTTAGTAGTCGTTGGTATGAAAAAGTTTCCGTTATTGCCATGAGGTTTGATATTTAGCTTTTTGTACAATTCTTGCCGATGGAGTTTGGTTTGAGTCATCTCACTTAGTCCTAATGGCTGTGCTTATTATCCTTGTGAGATCATAGTTCCTGCCCATGGTCTTATAATTATAGTGCCTTTATTGTGTCCTGTACAAGACTGGGCTTTTTTGGTCAATTGATTTGATGCATTTGCAGTGCAGTAGGAATTTGAACATGATGTGAATTACTTTTTTCAGTGCGACTATACATTGGCACCATTTTGTCAGGTTTTTTTGTGCTAAACGCTTTGCATAAGAAGCATAAAGAAGGCCCAAACTCATAACATTCTCCTTTTTTTGTTATGGATGTAGAACCATTAAGTATATGAATGGATGTCAAGTATGATTGGGCTGTTTTTGGTTTGATGAGTATTTCATGATTAATAAGCATGACATATCGAAAGCATTAATTTGCTTAAACATGTCTTCCTTCAATAAGCCAAGTATTTCTGAAAGGTCAAAGTAATTTCACTGATTTTGTTTTTGTAATTCAGAAAGAAAATTCAGAAGCATTTCCGCCGAGACATTGGAAGCTATTTAGTTTTTAGTTTGTAAGCTGGGCTGGAATATACAACTTGATGGTTGATGTATGTCAATCATTTCTCACATTTTTTTTTTTTTGGAACTTAATGGATTTTGGCAGCTCTGCGCTGATGGTGACTCGACCACTACCCCATAGGGGAGACACAATTTTTAACCCCCAACCCTCCTCACCCATATGAGAGGATGTCCTATCAACGTCCCAAAGGATGGAAGGACTAATGGGTACTTTCTTATTAGGATATCATGGATATTTTACTGGCAATGATTTGGTTTTCCTTTGATAGTTTCATGTCATCACTGGACAATTTAATTGGCAGATTCGTTTTACTCTGAACATTCTGTCTCATTGGGGCAAAATAATGCTTGGATGAAACATAAGCTGTAAATTGATATTGTCCTTATAGTGCTTTACATGCTACCAGTGATAGAAAACAAGCACTGCCATTGCTGTTCCTGTGTGATTAAATTTTCAACTGCATTTTGAACAGTAATTTTGTGCTTATGTCTTCACCTCTTCTTTCCTTGTTCAGGCATTTAATTGGTTAACATATCTTGGGGAAAACCATCACATGTATCCTATTCTGCCCATGTACAATAGTTTCTTGAGTGGGTGTGCTCAGATGCAAAGCATGGTTCATGCCAATAACTGTTTGGATTTAATGGAAGGACGACTGATGGGAAAATCAGAAGTAACATATTGGGAGCTCCTCAAGGTTTGTTTTGCATGTAAGGCTAATATTATGTTGATAGTGGAATTGAAGGCACTGCCTTATTGTGAGTGTACTCACAAGAACTTTGCTGTTGTTGGAATCAGGCATTATTTTGTTATTAAAATATTTTGTCCTTTTCCTATTGAGTTCTCTTCCAAGAGCATTGTTTTGTTATGGCAATTTCAGGTACTAAGATTTTGAAGGAAATCTCCGTTGGCTTGAAATTGTTTGTGTTTTTAATGTTTCACAGGAAGTGTGTTATTGATGGTGTATGCTAATACTGAACAAGTGAACCAATTAACATACAAGGCATTCCTGCAACTGGTTGACCTCAATAGGATAAATTCAATGTGTGTGACCACTCTCTTGATCAGTCATCTCATTTCTGCAGATCTCGATAGATAAATACTATTGTGTCCACTTTCTGATGATGGCCAATCATGTCAGGGGTGATTGTTCTTTGTTGGTACTGATTTAGACTGAGTATACACGTGTGTGAGTCTGGGTTGAAAATTTAAGGCTTAGTTTTGAATCAGTTTAAGCTATGATTCAAGAAATAAGATATATCATGAGGGTATCTAAGCCTTAACTTTAGATAAGAACAGGAGTCAGAATATGGACTATCACTCGCCCAAAATTATGGATTCAATAAATAGAAAATTTAGAAAATTAGGGTCTGGGATTAGTTATGAAAGTGGAAATAGGGAATTGAGTTGAGAATGATGAAAACAGAAAAATAAATTATGAATACATTTATAAATCTCGAGGAAGGCATACAGAAAAGAGTTTGATCAGTTTTGTTTTTTGAAGCAGTGACAAAATCAATTAGACCAAATGATCATATCTGTCTGATTCCTTTGGTTTTGATGTATGTACTTTGCTTAGCTGAAATCATCGAATGATGAATCCTGCCATCTGCATGTGATACATATGTGCCAGTTTACTCTTCTTTGTCTGCTCATTTTCTATCCTGTTTCTATACTTAGATGTCCCTACTATGATCACCAGTTTGCTTTTGATTAACTACTTTATCAATCTCTATTTCTATGATTCTTAAATATCTAAAAAGCCATAGAAGTGAAGCAGCTTATTGTTTTTTACATTTCCTTCAACTATTGTGCCTATTGCAATGTAATTCTCGTCATTGTTATTCTTATTGTTTTTCTCTTTCAGCTTTCAGTTTGGCAGCAAAATCTATCTGCAGTCCATGAGATCTGGAAGGAGTGCAATATGTATTATAGTCCAAGCATTATATCCCTGCAAAAGTTTATTTGGTCTTTTACAAGGTTGAGTGATCTGGTATCTGCATATGAAGCATTGCAACGTATGGTAGCTTTGGCTTTTAGGGGAACTGCCTTCATTAAGCAATTTGCTAAAGTAAAGTTTCTATCTTCAAGATTGGACATTCCTATTCCTTCAGACAGTGACTGTGACATTAGTAGGTTTGGCATAGAGGATAGTGGAGATTCTGTGCCTTACTTATTTACTGAACGATGTAATGTGAAAAATGAAAAAGATGATGGGAGAGTTAGTCATATGAAAATGTTGAGTTGGATAAACCATGAACTGTATGGCATAGATAAAAATATTAACAGATCTCTTGTTGAGGCAGAGAGTCATTGCAGAAGTTTACGACTTGTTTATGTGGCCAATGAAGAGAATCCCTTTGGCATGGGAAGTACAGAATATGAGAATGGCGAGTTTGGAATGATGAAAAGAGATGACACCATGCAAATCATGAGGCTCTTGAGGTGGTCTTTTAATGATGTAATACATGCATGTGCAAAGTCTGGAAACTGTGAACTGGCTGAGCAGTTGTTCCTTCAGGTATTATTTTGATTTAAAACCTTTGATGTTTCTTATCATAATTCGTAATTTTCTAAAATTTCTAATCAGGAACTTGGATTTCCTGCAGAAAAATGTCTTGTAAAATAGCTGAATACAATAAAGTTCTTGTGAGAATTGTGCCTTTATCTATTATTTGAATTCTGAATATGATATGGGGCACAGGGTGGTTATTTGTTGAATTCTCCACATGGCATTTCCATACGTCTTATGGTAGTGAAGGCTGCATTCTATTAACTGAAATTTATGGAATTATGCGTTTCTCATATTCTTTGTATGGATTACTGTAATGTTTACTAAGTCGAGAGCCAATTCATGTCTAGATGCACAATCTTGGGTTGGAACCATCTAGCTATACATATGATGGTGTTATTAGAGCTCTTGTTTCCATGAGACGTGTCATGGATGGCATGAAAATGGTGAGTTATATTGATTGATTGTTTTCAATCTGTCAGTATTGCTTTCATAATATGTCATTTCACTTTTGCTGATATCTCAATTTTGCTTTCTTTTGTCTTACCAAGTACTTAATTATCACCCTTGTTCTACAGTAAGGTGAACTGTAAAGACATTCCTTATGCTCAATTTCTTATAATGTTTCTGCAGCTAAAGACAATGCAGAAGAGGAATCTGAAGCCATATGATGCTACTCTTGCAAACCTTTCAATAGGTTGCAGCAAAATGTTTGATCTAGACTTAGCTGAAGCTTTGCTGGATCAAATTGTTGAAAAACCATGCATCCACCCCTTCAATGCCTTTCTTGCGGCATGTGATGCAACGGTAAATATTACATTCTTGAAGCTTAAATTCTGAGTCATTTTTATCTTTCATTCTTTGGAATGCTGCATCCACCATTTGAGTTTTGCAAGAAACTATGGAATGGAAGTTTATACACAAAAGAAGGAGAAGATTGCTCGAACTCATTCACCTGTAAAACTTGTACAACCATCAATATTTTAAATGGCAACAGAAGTTCATGCTTTCATCATCTTATGTCGAAATTGACTCTTTCTGCTTAATTTGTATTTTAGCAACCTTATGTCACAATATGAAAAATTGAGTTAAAAGACGAAAAGAAGGCGCCTGCGTTGATAGATAGTGCCCCGGATAAGTACAATCATGAAACGTTCCTTTCAAAGTTCTTTCCCCTCTCCGATTGGACTTTTTTGTCTTAATTTTTATTTTTCCTGTTACAATGTTGATAAAGTGCAGTGGGGATAATCTGTTCAAGTTTTGTTCTAATGAACTATCAGTACAGTGTGTGATTGGTCAGGTGTGATGGAGGATAACTGTTAAATACTTAACATGTTGTGGGCATGGTGCAGGATCAACCTGAGCTGGCAATTAGGGTATTGGCTAAAATGAAGCAATTGAAACTGAAGTCAGACATCAGGACGTATGAGATGCTATTTTCCCTGTTTGGTTATGTAAACGCCCCTTATGAAGAGGGTAATATGTTGTCACAGGTAGATGCTGCTAAAAGGATAAAAGCTATAGAAAGGGATATGATGAGAAACGGAGTTCAGCATAGCCATTTGTCAATGAAGAACTTGGTAAGTTCCCACATCTCTCTTTCATGTCAATGGATTAAGATGATAAATGCGCACCTGTGAAAATTTAATAGAGTTGAGATGCTAGTTTGGAAGAAATGTGGACCCTACAAGGTGTTTGTGTGTGTGTGTGTGTTTCACGGGCTTCATGATTCTTAACCACACCGTTAATGTCTAAAAGGCAACCTACCCTACTTGTCTCTCTCATATGTTTAGAGATATTATTTTGTCCTTCCATCCTTTTTAGGTGCATATTTATCATCTGATGGGGAGATGTCAAAGCTTCACGGGCTTCTTGATTCTTAACCAAGCCACTGACGTCTAGATACCCTACTTGTCTCTCATACGTCTAGGGATCTTATTTCCTCCTTTCATCCTTTGTGGTGCATATTTATTATTTGATGGGGAGATTTCAAAGCTGTCGTGATTGTTTCCAGGATGGCAACACACCCTATTTGTCTATCATATTTCTAGAGATCTTATTTCGTTCTTTGACCCTTTTGTGCATATTTATTATTTGATAGGAAGATGTCAAAGCTTTCCCGACTCTTTCCGGAATGGCCTTTTTCTCGCATCCACTTCTCCATTTAGAGCCTTCAAAAGGCACTAAATCTATCCTCTTATTGGTACTGTCATTTGTCTTTCTATGCAGATGACCAAACCATCTCAATCTGCTTCCCTGTGTTGAAACTGTTCCTACCATGCAGTCTTTTCTAATTTTGCCTTTCCTAGTCTTGCCTGAGGAACCGTGTTGATGTTGGAAAATTGAAGTAACAAAACTAAGAAGGAAAACATTTTTATTTTTAACTAGAAAAAAAAGGGTTAAGGTAGAGGAGTTCTTGTATATCTTTAAGTTTACTGCACAGGAGATCTTCCTTTCGGAAACTTGATCCCCTCAGGTGTGAGATTGATCTGCTATAGATAGTTTTTATATTTCTTGTCTTTTAACTCATTGCACATGCATGTTCTGTGAAGTATTTTGGGTAGGATACTGTTGTTCGTGAGGATATCAGACATATTACCAATCCTTTAGTTGATTATGTTTTCAGTTGAACGCCCTTGGAGCTGAGGGAATGATAGGAGAGCTCATCCATTATTTAAGTGTGGCAGAAAACTTGTTCTATCATAAAAACACTTACCCAGGGGCATCTATCTACAATACAGTACTGCATTCACTTGTTGTTGGGGCTAAGGAAGTAAGTTCTTCCTGTTGTATTTTGAATATCTTGTTCATTTACTATTTGCTTGTTTTTTTGACATGTACAAGTTTTTCTATCATAACTTCTTGAATTCAAATCATGTGCAGAGTCACACAGCAATAGAAGTATTCAAATATATGAAGTTGTTTGGTTTGCCACCAGATGCTTCAACATACAATATTATGATTGAATGCTGCACTATTACAAGATGTTTCAAATCTGCTTGTGCACTGGTTTCCATGATGCTGCGTGTTGGTTTCCTTCCTGAGATATCTACTTACACTTCTCTCATAAAGGTATTTCTTAAATCACCCAGCCTGGTAGGGACTGTGTATGCATCCATCTAAATTATTGTAATTCTTGAAAAATATTCGTAATGTGTATACTTGAAAAACTTATACCTTATCATATTTTTTACATTATATGGTGCGTGTAAGAGAGGAGGACGTACACATAAGATGGAATGAAATTGACATCATTGCTTAGCGTGTTTTGTGCATGGATTCTTTTAATGAAGCATTTGGCATTTTGAATTAAATTTACCACAATTGTTGAATTGGCAACAGCATTAGTGGAGTATCACCTAGCCGGATTTATCTGCTAATTCCTGAGTTCAATTTTGTGCCTAGGTTCTGTTAGCGGATGAAGATTTTAATGAAGCTTTGAATCTTCTGGATCTAGCAAGCTCGGAAGGGATTCAACCTGATGTACTGTTATTTAACACCATTCTTCGAGCAGCTTGTTTCAAGGTAATCTACTTTCAGAATGATCGTAAAATATGAAAATCAAGTACCACTTAGAAGACACCATTAATACAGCTTAGTGGGAGCCTACTGGTAATTGTGGCATAAATGCAGAAAACTATTATTAACTCCAGTTCTACCTAGGATATCTTGTATGCTAAGGCCCCGTTTGGTGCAGCTTCCTAAGGGCCTGGAAGCCTTTCCTAGATCTAAAAGGGCTTCTTATCCAATGCTTGGGTGTTTGGTGACACTTCTGAAAGCTGTTTCGGATGGAAGTGCTTCAGAAAGCCCATTTTGATGAAGCATCTGCTTTTAAAAATTGTGTTTGTAGGAAGCAGTTAGTTATATTCTAAATTTAAGGAAAACTTTTAAAATGAAAAAGTTATCCTTTCATTTTTATTATACATTCTTTAAAAAAACAAATATATCTATCTAACCTAAAATTCTGTACAAAAGCATCCCTTTACATATTTTCTTCCACCAAAGACAATTTTTAACCAACAGCTTGATTCAAAGTCCTTTTTCACAAAGCCCTTCACATTAAAGCCCTTCAATTTGTAGGAACCTACACCAAATGAGGCCTAAAATCAAATGACCAAAAATCATGACCCATCTTAGATGATTCCCATTGAAGAGTGATACAATTGCTCTGAATGCCTGTTTATTGCTTGTCCCTTGGTAGACTGATCTTGTCAGGCTTGATTGCTGATGGCTTCTTTTGATTTTCCCCTTGTCTTATGATTAGGGACGAATTGATGTAATTGAGTTTATTGTTGAGCGGATGCACCGAGAGAAAATCCAGCCAGATCCGTCAACCTGCTTTTATGTGTTCTCTGCTTATGTTCACTGTGATTTTCCCGAAACAGCCATGGAAGGATTGCAGGTTTTGAGTATGCGGATGATCTCTGAAGAAGAAAGCTCTCTTCAAGAAAAGAGAGCGAGCTTCGAGGGGGATTACATTCTTGCTGAAGATCCAGAGGCCGAGTCGCGCATAATTGAAAATTTTCAAGATTCTGAAATGAATCTTGCAGCTGCTTTGTTGAATATAAGATGGTGTGCAATGGTGGGACTCTCCCTTTCATGGTTACCAAATGAAAGTTTATGGTCTACAAGACTTTCCACCAAGTACAATGCAAGAAAAAGAGCTACCTGAAGTATTGGCTCGCATATTTTGCCTAAATTAACCCATGATTTTTCACCCTTGGGGCCTACCACGAGCCGCCGGTGGAAGAGTGACAATGTTGGATAAGTTGAAACATGGCTTCTAATGGAATAATCCTTTTGAATATCAAGTTTTGGGTTGAAAAGCCATACACTCATGCCTGTTCTTGTACAGTTATCAGTTGTACAGTTATCAGCTGTTTGAATGTGGCAGCAGAGTTTTCTATTTATATAAGGACCTGCATCTTCTCCGGTTCCCGAGTGAGCTGAGCTTGCAATCAATAAATGAGTTGAAGGGAATGCCAAGCAACTGGATATTTTCATTATTAATCCAGAGCTAACGAGGTACTACATGTCTTCTTCTTTTCACTACCGTTCATGATTGCAGCTTAAATTGATCTACCTAATTTATATTTTGTATATTGGGAATTTTTTTGTACTAAATGCCGAGTTGGCTTATCCCTATGCAGTCTCTCTCTCTCTCTCTCCCTCGTCACACTTCAAATTGGAATTGATTTTCAATAATAGGGGTTAACTTTCATGTTAAAAATCTTCTTCGCTTGCCAGGTTACTGGTTGATCAATCATATTCCCTGCAAATGCTTTTAAATGTGATAAAACACCCATTTATAAACATCGTACTGTATCATCTTACATCCTAGGTGATGTCCTCTCCTGGTGGTAATTCTCCTAGCTTTGGAGGAGGAATGCCTAATACTCCGTCCATGTCAAAACGCACTTCGATGTTGCGAATGCTATATCCAACCACCATCAACCAGTAAATCATCTTTGCAAGTTCTGGCGCACTAGTCTGTGTCGCTGGTATTTGCAACCAAATCCAGACCAGAATATACTGTAGTAGTGGTAGAAATATGGCGCACTTTCTTATTCCTTTTAAGCTTACGAGTCGCTACTTATTGTCATATTTGCAAATATGTCTCTATTTTTACCTTTTTTGCATCCATTACCCGACATTTTGCTTACTCTTAGCAATCATATCCGTAGTGCTAGAATATCATTATTTTCTTCAAATTACACCTCAAACAAAAGAGAAGTATTATCCCTTTCTTATAAGCGTATCTTTTGCATCCATTACCGTACGTCTCTCTCTCTCTCTCTCGCTCTCTCTCTCTCTCTCGCTCTCTCTCTCTCTCTCGCACACATCCATTACCCTACATTTTGCCTACTCTTAGCAATCCCTTGGTGCATATACAAGTGCTTATTTCAGCTTCTAGCTTACTAAAACACTTCAAAATTAAAAACGTTTTTTATAACACCTAATGGATAAGTGCTACCCGTAAGGTCATAGGCGGTAGATGAAGGCTACCCATAAGAAGCAACTGTTGAGAACAGTTTCTGTTATCACATATCGGGAAGCTATTTCTAAAGTTTAGTAATATTTTTATAATACTTATTTTCTATTTGTTTCAAGTAAGCAGTTTATTGTTGCTGTGGACAAGTGTTCTCATTGAGCCACTTATCCAAAAGCACAAGCCGAGCGAAACGCAGCCTAAGAGAAAGTCATCGCCCTTTGTAATTCTATTCTTTATGTGATTTGCTTTCTATTTCCCAAACAAGGAATGGTACCAGAAATTTGATGCAGACGATTTGAGCTCTTACATATGTAAACTTTCGAAAGTCTAAGGTCCATCTCAAGTAGATCCTTAGCATATGTATTATTTCGAGTTGATTCTCACATATGTGAGCACTCGAATGGTTGCAATTTATCTCAAGTAGATTTCAAGATACTGATGTCTTTTTGATTTAAGTCTTCCAACAGATGTGAGCAAATTCTCTCAACAAATGTGGACTTTTGAAACATGTAATTCTGATACATAATACCAAATGACATATTCTAATTGGTGCAATTTGATTTTTGAAATCAAACACATCATTAGCCTTCTGTATTCCCATGTGTTGACTAGACTTGCATTAAATGCATTATGGGCGCTAAAGTGAACCGTCATTGTGACATTTCGTGTTAGCCCCTAATGCATTAAATGTCGTGATGACATGTCATTCGTGTATTGCTCAGCGTATACAACGCTTGGAAACCCACTGAGACAGTGTTTGGGATTCCCCAAATCTAATCATTTCAAATTTCAAACTTTTTATGAAAAGGAAAGAGATCTGTGAAGATCAATTTACCTTGTTCATATTGGACTCTTCTTCCTTCCTCTCTTTGCTTTTTGTAAGTTCTTGATTTTCGAAATCTTTAAACTCTCATTCTTCCTGTTTTTCATAATGTCTTCCAAGAAAAGACCTGCGCAAAAGCAAAAGGCTGTTGCTGTTCAGCCGTTTGAGGAACCTTTAGAAAATTGTATTGAGGTTAGCGATTAGCTTTTCTGGGATCCTTCTAACGATTGGATTTCTTCTCAGAAGATGGATTCGGATTTGCTATCCAGATAACCAATCATCCAATGAGAATCTCAGTCGTTTCAGATTGATTCCTTATTTCAGAGCTGCCAAGAATGATTTTCCTCTTTCACTTGTTTGTTTTAAGTCCTACCTGGGTATGCCTGCTGCTTATGGTTCCTAGTGTAAGAGTATCGTTTCAAATCTTGTTTATGCTGCCAAGCTGCAAAAGGCTGGAATTTACAACGCTGTTCGAGCTTCCATGTCACAGATCTGCCGTGATAATGAAGGTTTGAAAGCTCTCTTACGTCGCTGGAATCCACAAACTCATACTTTCATAACAACTTTTGGAGAGATTACTCCAACTCTTGAAGATGTTAGGGCTCTATACAGTTTACCTGTTATTAGGGATATTCATCCCGACGATCTTTCTCTGTCTCGCGAGGAGCTTGAGACTGAAAAAGCTTTGATTGAAGGTTTAGACCTTTCAATGGCAAAAACAGTTCTAAAAAAAATTAGCTCATCTTCTTCTGGAGGTAAGAGTTCTCGAAAGAACATAGCAAGGTGGATTCGCTATTTTTGGTGGGAAGAGCACGTCAAAGATCCTATTAAGGGAAAACCAAGCATCCTTACCATAATAAATGGTGTAGGTAAGACTACCCCTATCTTCTTTGAAGCTTTTCTCTCCCTCTGGCTTTCCCATTTCATTCTTCCTAGCTTCCCTTATGATAAAATTCATAGGAAAATATTTTCCCTAGCTATTAAATTAGCTCAGGGTTTCGAGGTTCCTTTAGCTCATCTTTTCTTATGTAACCTCTATGAAGGTTTAGACTTGTATGTTGAGGATCAAGCTCGATCACGAGGTGCTCGAGTAATTGAAACTGTTGTTGATACTACTTTTCTTCAAGTTTTTCTTTGGGAGCGTTATCCGAAGTATGCTCCAGTTGAGATTCTTCTGAATACCGGAATTCTTGGCACTTCTTCTAATGCCCGTTCTGTTTTTTGGGCTGATCGCATTCCCAACAATTCTGTAAATTTGATAGATGTTTTGGATAAGGAAGCCGAATTCCTTTACAGATCGTATATTCAAAAGATATGCTTCAGCGACTTCTCTACCCTTTCTGATGAAAAAGATACTCTTATTCCAGTTTTTGATTTCAAGGTTCAGTCGAGATACTTCAAGGTGTATGCAATGACTATACATCATGGTTATGTTCTTGGTATGGTGGTGGGTGACTTCGCAAGTGCCCTGTATTACAATCCTCATAGAGTGTTGAGGCAGTTTGGATTGGATCAGACGTTACCTCAGACAATTCCAATTGTAGTTCCTTCTCCGAGAGATGCTGGTAGACGATTTGTTATTTCAGAGGCTTTGGACTGCGTGTGGGTATTTGATAATACCATTATTGCATCTCTTTCGAAAGTAGCCGGATCATCCAAGTCGTGGGCATCATTTTGGCAACGTCTATTGTTTGATTTTGATACATTTCCAACTGTTGAAGCTGAACCTTCGGAGCAAGTCATACTTGTTCGAGATACAAGATTTAAAACTTTTTCGAAGAAGAGTAAGACGAGTGCTCCCTCCAAAGATATCTCTGTCCCTTCTCCTTATATTTTTTATCCCGATTCCTCCATTCGAGATATAACTGCAAGTTCTCATGAGAAAATACCTCGCGATGGAGAAGATATTGAGAAGCCTCGCTCTTCTAAGAGAAAGTCTGCTGAAAAAACTTCTGGGAAACCTCCAGCTGCACCGTCTTCGAAAGATAAGGTCACTTTCGAGTTTGATAAAGTTACTGGAAAGAAACCGCAATTTGTAAGCATGCAATTTTCAGTTTCATTCTTAATTCTTATTGGTTCTGTCAACTTCTGAACAATGACAATTATCATGCTGCTTCTAAGAATAAAACTACTTCTGCTCCCCCTGTTCCTTTTGCTATAATATTGCCTAAGGACAAAAGCACTTCATTTTCAAAATCCTCTCCAGGTAATCTTCAAACTTACTGAGTTTCTAAATTGGGACCATACATATTCATGTATTTGAATATTAATATTCATGTCTTTCGAATATTCAGTCAAACCTGAGAAAGGTAAGAAAAGAGAAGAACTTGTGGTGCAAGAACAAAACTTCTCTCAACTGATGAAGTAATAAAGCATTCTTCAGCCAGAAATGCTTTAACTCTGGTATTTATTCTTTCGAATTTTCTTCTTCTCCTCTCTTCTCCAAGTAATATTTTGGAAAAACATGCTCCTAAAAATTCTAAACTTTAAACATCTTCAAAAAATGACTAGGACTCATTCTGAAATTCCCAAGGAATTTGTTGACAAACATGCTCCTGCTTATTTGGAGCAGAGAAAAATTGATTTTGAAAATAGAGTAACCAAGCTGCGGGGCTAGCTAATCTTGGTCTTCCCAAAACACAGCACATGAGCTATGATTCACTCATGAATGAATATGCCATTCATGTTGCTGAAAAGGAGAAAGCTAGGCAAGCTCGAAAGCAACAACTGACATCCGTTGTAGAGCATGAGTCAGCACAGCTACAGATATCAGGCAGCATGGACGCTTCAATTCACGAAAGTATAGATCCTGCTCGAGATCAAATAGAAGCTTCGAAATCTTCCATCAGAATCTCAAGCTCTGAAGAAAGTGATGAAGAATACTCTAGATCTGGAGAAGAGTCAGGAGTAGAAGAAGAAGAAATTAAAGAGGAAGAAATAGTAGCAGAGGAAATAGAGGAAGAAGAAAATAAGAATGAAGAGGAACATATGAATGAGGATGTTCAAGCTCATGAAGAACAACATGTTCCCGAAGAAACAAATATTTCTGTTCTTACTGATGTTCAAGTTGATAAAGATCAGCCTCCCCTAATGGACATTCAAACTCATGATGAACAACCTCCTCTTCCAATAGCCCCCTCTTCTTCATCGATTTCCGACATTCCTCCTACTTCTCCTGTTACTGAAGTTGAAATTGATAAATTACCACCTTCAAGAACTGAAATTCTTGCTGAAAGTTCGAACACCAAGACTTCGAGCCTTCCACCATCTGTTGTTGTTCCAACTTCTACTTCAACTGCAGTCGCTCCTTCTCCTAGTACATTAGATGCCGAAGCTTCTCCTTCTTCTAGTTGTCTGAAACTCAATCTTCGAAAGAGAAAGAGATCAGAGTTCGCCTCTATTCAGCTTATTTTATATGAAAGATCGTACATGATTTCTTTCGACCATTGAAGATTTAGGTTTGAACGTGGAATGGTTAAAAATCCACTTCAACAATCTATAAAAGAATTTGTCTTGTTTTGAAGAGAAAATTCAACTCGATAGTCAGAAGGAGATTCTTGAAAAACTTTCTGCTAGTTCTCAAGAATTTGAAGATAAGAAAAAAGTAGCCATCATCAAGAAATCCCTCAAAGATAAAGAAAAAGAAGTTGAAGGACTGACACAATTCATACAACTACTCAAGACAGGAATAGAGGAGAATTCAAAGAAGACTTCTGAAATTGCTGGAATAATTGTAACATTACATGTCTTTCCAAAGGAAATGTATTCTCAAGATTAAATATCAATGAAAATTTCTTTTCATACATGATTTTTTTTTCTTTACAATTTTCTTTTAGAAGTAATAATGCTTTAGCCATTTGTCATTGACTAATTCTTCTTCTGCATCTTCTTCAAGCAAAATAATCTTATACTACCCTAAAGGATAAGCTTCTAGGATTTCGAAAGGTCCATCCCACCTTTTTGCAAATTTTGGTTTAATAGTATTACTCATCTTATAGAATGAGGCTCGAAATAGTAACTCTCTTATTTGGAAGTCTCGAGGAGATACCTTCTTTTGATAGGCTTTCGAAATAACCTGATGATACTGCAAGTTGTTTGCTAATGCCCGTTGTCTTCGTTCATCGAAGTTGTCTATCTGCTGCATTTGAATTGCCATCAAGTCATGAGTGACCCAATCCAACTCAGCAGCTTGTAGTATTCTGGCTGATGAAATTTGTAGTTCAACAGGCAAAGTTGCTTCCATTCCATATACTAAGGAAAAATGAGTTTCTTTAGTAGCTCGATGTTTAGATACTCTATAAGCTCATAGAACATCAAATAAGTGTTCATGCCACTGAGTAGGATGATCATAAGTTAGCTTGCTCAACAACCTGATCAAAGTCTTGTTCATAGCTTCTGCTTGAGCATTACCTTGAGGGTAATATTGAGTTGACTTGTTGTGAATGATATTATACCTTGTAAGCATTTCTCGAACTTGGCGATTTCTGAATGAAGACCCATTGTCAGTAATAACCTTCGAGGCACTGCTCGAACAATGAGATATTCTTTGATGAACTGGGATACAACAACCCCTGTCGCTTTCTTCAGGGCAATAACTTCTACCCACTTGGTGAAATATTCTGTAGCCACCAAGATCCAAGTATGTCCCCTTCTACTTCGAGGATTGAATGGACCAATCAAATCCAACCCCAAGTGTGAAATGGATATGGGGTAATAATGGAATGCATACTTCGAGGATGTTGTCTTGGAATATCTCCTTGTATTTGATATTTCGAACATTTCTTAACATAATCGAAAGCATCTTCCTTCATAGAAGGCCAATAATATCCCATATCTCGAATCTGCTCATACAATTTTTTTTTGCCTAGATGATCTGCACATGCACCTGAATGTACTTCTCGAAGTACAATTGTTGTTTCTTCTGGATCAAGACATCTGAGTAAATTATCATCTGTATTAATTCGAAATAAATACTCGTCTTGAAAGCGAAAACGCACAGCTCTTCTCCGAATGTGATAAGCTACATAAGCATTATTAGGCAGGAAACCATCTCTCAAGAATTGAATGAAATGCCTTCTCCAATCTTCTTCCTCTGCAAATATAGGGCATACCTCCATGATGTCAGGAATGCTTTGGCAACCAACCCAACTTTGTTGCAATTTTGAAATATCTAAAGACATAGTAGGCCAATAAACTCCAAATCTTTGCAGTCTTCTATACAAGTCTTCTCATGGATATCTTCGAGTATCTGTCGTGCTTCTTCATTTCCAATGCATCGAAGTAACACTCCATTCG
>JAUPMG010000017.1:1568353-1607708 GCA_031762675.1 Pachysandra terminalis
CTCAACCCTTCTTCTCTAACCACTCAAATCCCACCATTCATTTCTAACTACACTAACCATTTACATAAATGCCATTAACACAAAAGAAAATAAGCTATGCTAGCATACATCACACTAGGATCACAGAAACTTCTAGCACGCATCACATGGTTGGGTTTTAATCCGATACTAAATCAAATCAGCAGTTGGGCTAATAACATGGTGTTAGATAAGACTAACTATTGATTAGCGATTCGGGCCGTTACAACTAACCTACACCCCGAGTCTCGAGTAAAGGGACCATCTCGGGGATAGTTATATCTCATGTGTAAGATCACCCGAGATCACATGTCAAGTTATGTTACAACATCGAGTAATGATTTAACTCGATGTTATGAAGCACCATACCCACAATCGGGTTATGACCACTTTGTCCAAGGAGTTATCCTTAGAAAATTTCACTCAGGGACAATGTCCCGAGTTTCTTAAGTCATTTTGTATAATAAGACAAAAGGGGGGGAAATCGAGATACCTATAGGAATGGTAGCCCAGAGAGACGTCCCGTCAAAACCATAGCGGTTGTTGGCAGTTGACCAGATCCACATGAGCGATGTCACATCGAAGGGACTGAGCACAAGGCAGAGGTTGCTTGCACACTTGTATAAAGTGATAAGTGACAGTCAACGTATGGACGAGGACATGTGGAATCATCCTACCATGTCTAGCCCTCGATGACTGACACTTGTCACTTAAGCCTTCTCCAAAAGTTTTGGCTATAAAAGCCCTCACTCTCATTGGATAATAGATCGATTTTTCATGCAATCTAGGATTCACTGAGAAACCTAGAACCTCTGACCTAAAAAAGCTTCCTTGTCATTGTGCTCTGTCTCTCTGAACTCATTCCTAGGGATCTCCAATTCCTTCCTTTTGTTCATCTTGACTTGACTTCAGAAAATACAGAATTCTTGTATTGGAACGGTCTTTAAGGTTTAAGCCATTACAAGACAGGCACTCCAACCCGTATTGCCTCATTGGTTAACCACTTAGGTAATGACATCTGTCATCTTGGGTTATTTTGTTAATCTTGTTTGTTAACCGATTTTGGGGATCAACAGTACTAGTGATATTGTATTCTCGAGATGATGTTGTTGAATTTGATGTACTTTTGGATCCTTGTGTTGTGTGACACAAGTTAATTTGTACTGTGAATTGTGTGGTGGATGTGAATGGTTCATATTAATGTGTTGTGAAGGTGAATTTCCTACCTTGGGTGGATCCCTAAAGGAAAGAGGGCAAGCAATCCTGCCTAGGGTCATATTCCCTAAAAGGAAAGATAGCGACCAATCTTACCTTGGGTGTATATTCCCTCAAAGGAAAGAGGGCGACCAATCCTGCTTTGGGTTGTAGATATTCCCTAAAAGGAAATATGGCGAGCAATCCTACCTTGGGTGTATATTCCCTCAAAGGAAATATGGCGACCAATCCTGCCTTGGGTTGTAGATATTCCCTAAAAGGAAAGATGGTACATTCTACCTTGGGTTGTATAAATTCCCTAAAAGCAATGGTACTAACAATTACTCGGTGGTTGTGTCAGCTAGGCGTGGCCTAACTACCGGCGTATACATTGGGTCACTTGAGTCACACACTTGTCTCACACTTGATCACATGAAACATGCACTTACCATAAACTCTACCATGCACATTATACATCACCTTCACACCCCCACAATGTACACTTTATCACATTACACTTGATTACTTGATTTTGTTAGAATTATGTGGTTTTGGTTACATTGATAATGTGGGATCATCAAATTAGTTGTTGTGGATTACTGTATCTGGAATATAATGACATGATGGAATCATGAGATTAGATTGTAATACTTAGTCTATGAATTGTATATTGATATATTGAAGTTTCATTTCATTTGATTAATTATGTATGATGTATGTGATTATAGATGTTAAAGGACGTTGTGAGTGAAATATTTATGTGACTGTGAGATAATGCATGAATGAACTGTTTTGTTACTTTACTATGGAAGTAATCATTGTATTGTTGTGAATATTTTCCTACTGAGCTTCCCAGCTCACCCCTAATATTTTACAGGTGCTAATATTGAGTAAGGCAGATGTACTGGAAGACTGGGATGATGTGTTATGATAAAGACTTGTTTACTTTTGTTTTCTCTAGTGGGCAGTTATGTTGTAATAACTTTATTATTTAGTTATTTCAGATACTTGGAGTGATGAGACGTATGTACTTCTTACGTTATTTAACTTTTATTGACTTCCGTTGTTGTTAATAGTAATGCTCTGTTTAACCTTGCGATTGGTTAAGTTTTTGATGTTTGGTATCTGTATCCATGGAGTGGATCCGAAGGTCAAATCCTATGAGATCCTCAAGATTACCATAACTCGGATCTAGGCCGTGACAATTTAATAGAGAGATGTTTCGATGTCTTGAAGGTGCGCTTTCCAATTTTAAAATTAATAGCTCCATATCAATTTCCAACAAAAAGATACATTGTTGTGGCGGCAATGGTGGAAATTAATTTATTAGGAAAGCTGCAATATATGATGAGCAGTTTAAAAAATATGAGGATGAGGATTATATATCTGAAGATCAGGGAATAGTTGTCGGTGATGAATTAGACCCAAATATTATTGTTCAACAACAACTAACAGAGGAAATGGGATCTTTTAGAGATGCACTTGCAGATGCTATAAAGCTTGCACATCATCTTTTTTTTTTTTTGTAATGATAATATACTTGTCTCTTTTTTTTCGGTTGGGGGGAGGGGTGTTCCTTCTTATAGCTCATTTCTTTGTACATTCTCCACTGATATTTTAATAGGTTAGATTCGATTTGTTGTAAAAAAAATAAAAAATTTAAAACCAAGTCAAACCAAGTTTGTACATAAAAAAAATGATTTGGTTGGTAGATGGGTTTATGACGGATTTATGCTATAAACCCATCAACTCACTTGAGTCCAAGTGACCCATTTATTTAATGGGTATATCTATGTTGATCATATTGCAATGCGACCCATTTATTTAATGGGCGTAGAACTATTAAAGGGTAATTTGGATAACATAAAATTTTATTGGTATAAAATTGTAAATGGTTTGTTCATGTTGTTGCAATAAGTCCTTACTTAAAAGACAATTTTTAATGACAAAAGCAATTATTTTCTCCATAAGCACTTAAATAAATGTATTTACCAAAAGCAACTTGCTTCAAGTAAGCACTTATTGTTGCTGTGGATAAGTACTCCCATTGAGCCACTTATCCAATAAGTGTTGATCCATAAGCACAAGCCAGGCCAAATGCAACCTAATATCGAGACAAAATTACATGGGAGCCCACCTAAAAGTTTTGACCAACAGCTAAACAAAATAAAAGAGAGACAAATTTGAGCACCACTGACAAGCAGGTATTGCGTATTTAAACAATTTTCCGAGTACTTTAGCACTAAAATCGAGATAAATCAAAAACCAAGATACGAAGCTCGAGAGGAAAATCTCGAGTTGCAAAAATCGAAATACAAAGGGGATTCGAGATGCAAAACTCAACAATCTCCATCTATTTACCATGTATATTTCTTTCAATGAAAGACAATAAGGGTAAAGAAGATGATGGTTACATACTTGTTATGAAGACCGCTTCTGTAACCAGAATCTGCAAAATACTTGTTGGAAAAGAACATAAAATGAAGCTCCCCAGCGGAGCCGCCAAAATGTTGAGCTTTATAATGGTCAATAATTGTCATTTAAGCACGATTAGGCCGATTGTGCAGCTAATCGCTTGATTTAGCCGATTTTGAGGTGATAAGGTCTTCTAGGTCCGAGGGCGTTCCAACCGTTCGCCTAAATCAGAAAGTCGGCCGTACGAACGACGCTATGTCGAATCCAACAAGCACAATGCGAAAATAGAAGGTGGAGACACGTGATTTACATGGTTCGGCAAAGGTGCTTACATCCATGGGTTGCCCTTTGAGCGTTTATCCTTCTCACGTAAATATAGAGGTTTACAATGATTTACATGGTGAGGTATTACAGAAAATGAGAATGGGAAAGGAGAGAAGAACAAGGTGAACGATGAAGATCTTAAGCTTTGAAAGAAACCTCCTCTCCCTCTTCTTTATCTTCCATGGTGGAGAGAAAACCTTTTGTGTGTTCCTCCTTTGAAGAAGAAAAAGTCCCCTCTCCTCCTTCCATCCCTTCTTGTTTCTCAGAGAAAGAATGCTCTCCCCTTTTATTCCCTTCTCCCTTGAAAGACTTGACAAGACCATTTCCTTCTCACCTTACACAAAACAAATAGACATAAAAAAAAAGCCTTGTTCCTTTGTCTCTTCCTCTTTTTCGAAAGGGAAACATGCCTTGATGAAAGCCCCAAAGTATTTTGTCTCTCTCACTTTTCTGAAAAGGAAGTCTGTCTTAGTGAAAGCCCCAAAATCTTTTGTCTTGAAAGACTTGACAAGACCACCTCCTATCACATCACAATAAATAATGTAAATATTGGCCAATAAATGCAATGTGTGGGACCATGCATGCATGTGCATGGGTGGCAAATGTCCTATGTGGTGAATGAAAAGAATACATCTTTCAATTCATCATAACTAAGCAATGAATAGTAGTTCGAATGAATAGCGTTTTGAGTGAATAGTACTTCGAGTGAGTGATGAACAGTAATCTCGAAGGTGGTGTCAAAGTGAACAGTGTTTCCGATGTCAAAATGAATATTGTGGTGAACAGTATTGCTGAGGTCAAAATAAACAGTGTTCACAGACCTCAAATTAATAAAAAAATGTGCTATAATATATTACCAATAAGTGCCATATGTATATTCCCAATGATGTAATGCCACATATATACATTCAAATCACGAGTCATCAGTACCATCCCTACAACCTAAAGACGGGAGGCTGTACGCATCAACTCTTTATTATAATGCATGCAACTCCCATCCTTTGTTGTAGGGATGGTAGTAGAGATAGCCGTAGAAGATTTCTACTCTATAAAATTAATATAAAAAAGAAAATAAGAATGACACGTTAGCGCAACCTAACGTGTGAATGTAAACAAATAAATTACTCATTTATCTATTAAGTTTTATTAGATAAAACGGTCATGAGTATTTCATGACACTCGATCCTGAGAAGTATTTTCGAAACCTTTATGTAGAGCCACGGCAGACTCTTACACTGTTTTCGGAGGATAAAGCAATGGCGACGCTGATGCACATTACTGGTCTGCAATTTAAACCGGCCCTTCTCGGAGATAGACGAACCATTTTTCCTTCTCCAAAGAGAAGCTTCGCTTCGTCTGCTAATCACGACGATGCCTGTGAGACATCAGTGATTTTGCTTTCCTTAAATTCAACACTACACTCATCTCTGTTATCAATCGGAATCTGTTGGAAAAAGTCTTACTTATTTTGATTGAATATAGGGTTTCTAATTGCATATTTTTATTTGGGGGGCGGGGGGGTTTAGGGTGTTTCTTTTCGTATGCTGATTGACTTTGATTTATTGAGTGATGCTATTGTTTATGAAATTGATTTATTGTGACAATTTCTTTGTTTTAATTTATTTTATTTGTTCATATTCACTCGCATTTTTATTTGTTTTGCCTTTTTCTATATTTAGTTTGATGACCCAATTTGAAGAAAGAAATATGCTTATCTTTTCATTTTATTTACCTTACTAGATAAGATGGCCATATATGGGAAAGGATTGTGTGTTTGTGTTTTTGTGAGTGAATATATGTTCTGCCTCTTTCTGCATGCATTTTGATAACTCAATATCAAGAAAGAAATGTTCTCATTTTTATTTATTTTTCCCCAAATAAGATGTTGAAATTGGAAAAGATTGCTTGTGTGCACGTGTATGTGCACATATCCGTGCATGAGTGTATGTATGTGTGTGTGTTCTGAGTCTTCTGGCTCTTGCTGTATGCATTTTGATGACCTAATTTGAAGGAAAAAATGTGCTTATTTTTTATTTTGGTGCATTTGAATTGCTGGATTTTGTGAGAATAATGTTAGAAAGGTTAACTTTCTTGCAACATAGGGTGTTTGAATAGAAAGATTTTATAGGAAAGTGTGGCTCCTATGAAAAAAATATTCCCATTTATTTTCAGAACCCCAAAATAGAGCAGCTCACAAATTCCTGCCAAAATCACAGGGAAATGCGAGAATACGTATTTTCGCATCTCATTTTGTATCAAAAATACCCTTGTAACTCTTATTTTATATAAAAATATCCTTATAATCAAACAATTTCCCAAAATACCCTTGCAACATTTAACTTTCCCGCATATTCTGTAGCATCCACACGCCTTGCACTCAGTTTTTTTACATATCACTTCACTTTACTTTTCTCGTATATCACTTTCCCAACTAACTTTCTGGCATACTATTGGCATCCCAACGGAGCCTTATTTTTTACCAGATAAGATGGCAAAATGGGAAAAGGCAAGTATGTTTCTGTGGATGTGTTTGCATTCTGTCTCTTCTGCATGCAGTTTGATAATCCAATATGAAGAAGGAAATGTTCTTATTCGGTTATTTTTCACCAAAGATGGTGAAACGGGAAAATATTGCTTGTGTGAATTGTGTGTGCACATATCCATGCGATGAGTGTGTTCTGCTATTTTCTACATTCAGTTTGTTGACCCAATTTGAAGAGATAAATATGCTAATTTTATTTATCTTTCACCAAATAAGATGGCGAAATGGCAAAACATTCCTTCTGTTTATGTGTGCATGCACATATGTGTGCGTGCGTGTGTTCTACCTCTTTCTGCATGCATCTTGTTGATCCAATTTGAAAGGAAATGCACTTATAATCTTGTTGATCCAATTTGAAAGGAAATGCACTTATTTTTTATTTTATCTTTCACCAGATAAAATGGCTTCATGGAAAAATATTGCAATTTTCAACCTAACCAAGGATCAATCCCACCATATTAAGCCTTCTGTAAGTTTTTTTTTGGCTCCACCCAAATCCAGTGGTTTCTTGTTTATTTTATCTGGCAATTCTTTCTCTCTATTCTACCTATCCACATAAAATTGCCCTGCCAAGTTAGACACTGAAGATTATATTGGGTACCTTTTCTCTGGTCATTAAGAAGATAGGTATTTCTTTTTTTACTTTAGATGTAGGAAGTTTGGAAATTGAAGAGATACATTAGTTTTTATTAATAATTTTCCTCTTCTCCCCTGTTCATATGTCTGCAGCGATACCTTCATTTGCATAGCCATAACAAGAAATCCTCATGGGGTATGTTCTACTATAGCCATGATGATGTAATGGTTAAACTTTTGTAAGCTTAATTATTTTAATTGATCGGAGTAATAAGTATCCTGTCTTTGATTTTATTTTCTATTAATGTTACTTTGTTATTTCATGTTGGTTAAGTGTGGAGTATGTCAACTGTGATTATATATATATATATTGATGAATAACGATGCAATATTATAAATTAGAATAAGTGGCCTCAATTGGAACACCTGCGAACGTTCATGCTCTACCAACACCACCTTGAGCCGATCTGTCCGCCGGCTCATTCACCTTTCTGGGTACCTAATAAAATGAGATGTTCAAACCCAGACCTAAAGAATGAGCTAACCAAACCAAGTGTATGAACCTTCATGGGCAACTCCCAGTGTTCACCATCCATGATACCACAGACCCAGAGTCACCTTCCACCTCAAGTGAATCAAAACCAGAAACCCCGGCCTCCCTCAAACCGGTGATTAGAGCCTGCAACTCAGCACATTCCAAGTCCCTGTTTTCAAGTGGACCTGAAAAGACCTACAAGATATGTCCATGGTGATCTCTAAAGATACCGCCCTTGCCTGAAGGGCTTGGATTGCCAATGGAGGATCTATCAAAGTTTAGTTTGATGAAACCCTCTCGTGGGGGATCCAAACCACACTGGCTTGCGCCCTCCAAGGAGAAGACTGACAAACAATAGACCAACCTCTCGTAATGTCCGAAAAGGATATCCCTCTGAATCCTAGTAGTACCACCATCCATGATGCAACCGTGTGAACAATGGAGTCAATGATGCTCTGTGAGGATGCCGACCGATTCTAAAAAATTTTCCTGTTTCTGTCCATCCAGATTATCCACAACACTGCCTGAAAGAGGGACTGGTACATCATCTGCCCTCTACTACCCAGGCCAGGAAATCTCCATTCCTCTAGAAAAGCAGCAACACCGCGTGGCACAATATTATTTACTCTGTCAAGCCAGGTTAGTCATAATATGGTTTGGCATGCACCAAGCAGTGGTCATGTTAAGCTCATTTTTTATGGATCTTCTATGGGTAATCTAGGTAATTCTAGCATTGGTGGGGTTTTCAGGAGGTCTGATGGGGTGATTTTTCATGCATATTCGGGTCCGATTGGGGTTGTGGATTCGACAACAGCAGAGATTAGTGCTTTGATTGCTGGTTTGCGAGAGGTGAGGTAGCTGAATTTGGATGACATTCAAGTAGAGGGTGATTCATATTCGGTGATATCGTCGATGTCCTCCTCCAATGACCTTTGTTCTTGGCGGTTCATGCATCTAGTGCGGTTAGCGAGACTTGAGTCGGGGGGTTACAGATATCTTATCTCCATGTTCTTAGATCTAAAAATAAGGAGGCAGACGTGTGGGCCAGGAAAGGGGTAACAGGAGAGACCTTTGTATCGGGGGACTCCTAGTGAAGATTCTTTGGGGATTTGTGAATGATTACTTGGCTGGAGTGGGTGCTGATGTATCTTTTTGTATTATAGTTTTTTTGCTGTTTTACTATACTAGCCTAATTTGCTTTTGCTTTCTTCTTTGGATCACAGTTCGTGATTCTTAGCTTTTCTTGTATATTTCTACACTTTGATGATTAATGAAATGTTGTTAATTATTAAAAAAAAAACGATTTGAAGACATATAATCTGATAAGGATATGGATTTTGATCGATTGGGATGATGGAGCAGGATTCTTGTTGATGATCCCAATTTTTTGTAATAAGGAATTTTGTTGATTTTTTTTATGTATATTTACCTTTTATGGTTATGGGCATCTGGAATTTTTGTCATTTCCTTTTGTTTATATGCATGGTTGGTTTTTAGACTATTGACAATGTTTTGTTTTTGGGACTCTTAGAAAAACCTTGCACAGATCCTCCAACATGCAGCACAGCCACTGCTCATTTGGAAGAACATGCTGAGATTGAAGTTGCAGAAGGGTACACCATTACTCAATTTTGTGATAAGATAATTGATGTCTTCTTGAACGAGAAACCTAGATCAAAGGATTGGAGGAAGTTGTTGGTTTTTAGGGAGGAATGGAACAAATATAGGGAAAATTTTTACCACCGGTGTCTAGTACTTGCTGATACTGAGAATGATCAGATTATGAAGCAGAAATTAATTGGATTGAGGAGAAAGGTTAAAAAGGTAGATATTGCTTCTCTTTTTATCCTTTTTCTTTTATTTATCTTTTTGCTTTTCTTTTTCCTTCAATAGAAAATAAATGAAAATTTTGGCATAAAATGCAAGTTCAAATCAAAGGGTTGAAATTACAAAATTGCCAAAATACTATCATGTTTTAAGCTACAAAAATAATTAACTTCTTAAAAGGGAAAAAGCAGCTCATCAGATTATTTTATTGCCAATGAAAACAGAAAGAATCTTAAAACCTTAAGAAGATCGTATCATGGGAAATGATAATTCATCCTTTGTATGAGTTTATTGTTATAAACTTCAAAACTTTCAGAATCTCCTCCTTCAACATAGTGATTGTTCTTCTTTTTTGAACCACACAATGGTGGCTTAAGCTTGAGCAGCTAGATGAATTGGTTTGCCTTCTTAAAGTGCTCCTACAGTCATGATCTCATGGATAAATAGCCTGTTCAATAATTGAATTGGTAGTCGAAGCATTTCTCTGTTTGTTAACTTCTCCATCCCCCCTATTGTTCATTGTTTTGTTTAGTTTCAGAAGATGCCATGAAATGTCCATCTCATATGCTAGAGATGCAAAATCTTTCTGGTCTTCAGATACCGTGGATTGATGATAATTAAAGGCTTAGCTTCTTGGTTAGTGCATGATCCCCCTTTGAGCTTCACCTCATCTGTCAATTGAATCGGCCCCCAGATTATCCTTCAATTGAATCAGATCCTTTTCTGCTCCTTTAATTCCTTACACACTACTTATCTCTGTTGAAAATCCTCCTCATGTTCTCAGCATTGTTTTTTTCTTTGTAGCTTCAAGCTCTTGCTTTATGCCAAAGTCCATTCCTCACTTCTCTTCCTCCACTTTAACTTTCAGATACCATGGATTGATGACAATTAAAAAGCTTAGTTAGTGCATAGTCCCCCTTTGAGCTTCATCTCATCCATCAATTGAATCGGCTCCCAGCTTATCCTTCAATTGAATCAGATCCTTCTTCTGATCCTTTAACGCCTTGTGTAGTATTTATATCTGTTGAAAATCATCCTCGTGTTCTCAGCATTGTTTTTTTCCTTTGTAGCTTCAGCTTTATGCCAAAGGCCATTCCTCACTTCTCTTCCTCCACTTTAACTCTGACGCAAGAATTGCAGGCCTCCCTTGGATTCTTTTCCTATCTTTTGTTCTCTACAACCTGGAGTTGGCTTTTGTACTCTTGTTTATTATGTTCTTGAATATTGAGTATATTCTATACTTGGAATTAGGTAAAGCAATAATAAGCATTAAGAATCAAAAGATTCCTAAAAGCAATCAATTCCTGTATCTTGGATGAATTATCGATAAAGAGGGAGATAATGTTAAGGATATTGCACATGGAACTAGAGTTGGATGACTTAAGTTGAAAGGCGCTTCTAGTGTATTATGTGATTGATACATTCTACTCAAGCTAAAAAGAAAAGACTATTAGGCCTTAAAGAAGCAACATATGCATCAGATAAACATTGCTAAGGATGTTGAAATTGATATGTGGGAAATTAGGAAAGATAAGGTAAGCACTGAGCATATCTGAGAATGCCTTGGTGTTACCTGAATAAAAGATAAGATAAAAAAAAAATGAAGTTAAAATGATTTAGGCATAGAAAGTGAATACCTAGGGAGAAGGTTGTAAGGTGTGAGGGGAAGACCAAAAAGAACCTAAATATTGATCCGAATGGATTTGAATACACCCAATCTGAACGAAGATATGATTTTTGACAGATTGGGATGAACAGGATTCCTGTTGTCGACCCCAACAAAGTTGGGATAAGGCATTTTGTTATTGTTGTTGTTGATTTTTGGAACTCAACTCTGTTTTCTATTTGATTAAGAGCGGGATTTGCAGATTGATGATGAAATAGAGAGACACACTGAACTTATGAAGGAGATACAGGAAAGCCCAACAGATATTAATGCTATTGTAGCAAGACGTCGCAAAGATTTCACAGGGGAATTTTTCCGTCACCTCACTCTACTTTCAGAAACTTATGATAGTTTGGAGGATCGTGATGGTACTCATCTGATAACTTTGTGTGGTTGACATTCTTTTTAAAAGATTTATTATATAGATTATGTATTGTTATTTCAATTCAATTTCATATTTCCTTGTGGATGTCTTTATTGGTGTGACTCTTTTGGTGCTTACAGTATTGTATCATTTTTTTTTCTGTGATTGGCTCTTTTGCATCAACTACTTTGTTTACTTGATTTAGTTTTCAATCATGGGACACTAATTTCTTGTTTTCAAAGAATCCATATTCAAATCATATGGATAAGCACATGTTATAATGGTCCATTGTTTTAATTTTCAAACACCAAAATAACTAACATCTTGAAATATAAAAACTTATGGTTTAAAGTTGTTAAAAGAAAAAGTTTCTTTCAAAGCGCTAGGGTCCCCGACTGTCTACAGTATTACACGCCAAACAAGAAGCTCACCCAAATGAAGCAAGTGCTTAGTTTAAAAGCTTAACAAATGTGAAAATTAAAAATAAATAAAAATTTGAAATTGAGACTACATTATCTACTAAAAATCATCAATAGTGAATATTGACATGCAAATGGGCTAGATATTTGAACAAAACCTATAAATAATAGCTCATAGAGAGCCAATTTGTTTTTTCGAGTAGGTAAGATCCATTTTGTATTAAAGAGTGAGATAAATATGTGGCTTAGGTACCGGCCACAACAGGTGGACAGACAACCATTATTTCCTCAGAAGTACATGATTACACAAACTGGAAACCAACAAGTGAGAAGACAAACCACCAGTAAAATCTGCTGAAGCGGATCAGCAACAGTGCTATCCCAGACACCCAGCACATCCAGCAAGTTAGGTAACATCAACCACTGCCCAAACATCTATAAATCCCCTGGTATGAGAACCTGCAATCCAGACCTCAAAACAACTAGCAACAGAGACACCCTGCTGAGAAAACAGGGCACCCCAGATCAGCAGAACAACCATCTCAAGATAATCAATAAACAGTATGCTAATCTTCCTCTCCAAAGTCTGGTAGACCACAAATCACAGTCTACCCAGTATTCATCACCTTCAGAACATTCTGCATCTGCATGACAGTCTTTACGGTATATCACATCGCACAGCCATGTGCATCTGAATAACAGTCTTCACGGTGTATAACCTTCAGAACATAGGAACGATAAACACAGTACCCTTCATGACCTTCAGAACATTTTGCATCTGCAACCGAAACCCAGTCACCATGAATGCAACAGCTTTTACATTGCAGTCACCATGAATCACATTCGCTTGTTAACAAATCCTGTAGCATCCTTGATAAGAATGCTTGCTACTCAGCTCCTCAGGAATCTGGTTTGGATTCAAGACAATAAGGTCTTCCAAATTATGAGAAAAACTAGCCATAAAATCTGCAGCAGAATTGACCTCCCTCACCATATGGTGTATAAGTCACTCCTGAAACAACCTCATTTTACATTTTATCTTGTGAAAAAGATCTTCCATATCCCAAGGGACAGGGATATCAGGCCTTGTGAGGTACTGCCTAGCAATTAGAGAGTCGGTTGCTACCTTATTCAAGTGAGATATCCCAGTCTGATAAGCAAGTTTAAGACCATATAGTATAGCATTCATTTCATGCTATACTAGATGGTCTTGAACTTGCTTATCAGACTGGGATATCTCACTTGAAGGTAGCAACCAACTCTGTAGTTGTTAGGCAGTACCTCACTTGAAGGTAGCAGAGCCAACTTGTTAAACAGTGAGTTTTATTAGGTTAAAATTATAGTTGGCATTAACAGGCTCTATGGGCTATTTGTCAGTCAGGCTCTTAATTTAGCACCTCTCTTGCCTTAACCAAGGTTCTTACTTAGCCACTAAGGTGAGCATTTCACTAGAGATGCCTCGGTTAGTTAAGCAAGTTACTTAAATGGAGCTTCGCCTCACCCAAGCGATAAGAGTGCCTTTGATGAAAATGGTACAAACAAAGTCAACAATGTTTTATTAGTGTTTGGAGGATGGGTAGACTGTTGATGGGCACTAGAAGTATCAATTCTATAGCGATGATTTTCACACATGACGCCCACTTGACCAGATGGTTTTCCGCATGACCCTCCTTTTGTATCCAACTTTCAGCGTCAATCACATCTTCCACATAGGAAAGGTCATTTTTTGTTTTCTTTTTCCTCCTGAAAACTCTAGAAGTATCATGATATACAACTGCTAATATAGCACGTGATAAATGTCCAATACATGTAAGAATGGATTTGTGTGGGTGGAACAGTTGTCCACATGGCATATCTAGAGCAGTGTTTTAAAATGCTAAGGCATGAGGCTAAGTGCTTCACTTGCCCAAAGCGTGTAGCATACGCCTCGAGGCTTGAGGCATAAGCCTCACGAGCACACCTTTTGTAGATAAATAAATAATAAAATATATATTATTTATATACATATACTAATAAATTAAATAACAATTGATATTCATGTCATGATAAGTGATTAAAATTAACAATTATAATAAAATTAGTAGTACACTTTTATTTAACAAGGTTGGTTAGAGTCAATTTGTAGTTAAAACCTTGGTTTTCCTTAAAAAAATGAGTATTAAATCAATTTTATTAGAACTGAGAGAATTTATCAGCCTAACTGCTGAGGCTTACGCCTTATGTCTTGAGGCGTATGCCTCACATTTTTTGGCTCCTCGAGACATAAGGCGCACCCCTCATAAGCAAGGTACGTCTCAAGGTCATGCCTCGAGGCTTACACCTCAAACACCTTTGAAAACACTGATCTAAAGGGTCCCCTATTAAGTAGATGATTTGTACTGGTCATGGCATCCCATTTTATAACGGAAAAACCCATATCACTCCAGGCAACTAAACCTGGTGAGACAGACCAAGTCCATTTCCTTAATATCATGAAGATTGTACTTGAAAGCATCATCCAAGAAACCCAAATTATTCTCCAATCTAGCCTCTAGTTGTTCAGAATTTCTTCTTCCATTCTTTGCTTGCTTTGAGGAGTTACTTTCCATCTATTTTGCATTGGTATGGGGTTTAGAGTGTAACATAGGGTATGGAGTGTCAAACTTGGTAACCTTAAGAAAATTAGGCTTCAACAATGCAACATTCTGTTTAATAATGTACCAAGTTTATTCTTAACTCTTGCCTCTAGTTGATTGAGATTTTTCATTGGGACCCATCATTTGTTCGCTTCAAAGGAGCTATCTATTTTACATTGGTACAGGTTAGAATCTAACATAGGTTATGGAGTGTCAAACTTGTAAATTTAAGAAATTAGGATCCAAGGATCCAACATTATGTTTAAATAATGTAGTAGAAAACAACACACACACACATACATATATATATATATATATATGTGTGTGTGTGTGTGTGTGTGTGTGTGTGTGTGTATTTCTCACTGAATGTTGTAGTAAAAATAAATAATAAATGATAGATTTTATTGGATTAAACTATATTATATCTTATGAATGCCTCATATACTAGGTGCTTAATAATGTTGTATTATCCTCTTGGTAACCTTTTTATAGGAAAAGACAGTCCATACTCAATATCGGGGGCTTACTAGGATTGTTATACTAGAACGATTATGTCATGTGTTGGAGTCCAATACATGTCCAATGCAGGTGATTCACTTATTTGAAAGTGCAGCTTTCCACGTTTAGGGACCTATAGGAAAGATTTGGACATACCTGAATTCTTCTCTAGGATCTCTTCTCTCTCAGCTTCAGTGGTAATTATAGTTTCTAATAAGCTTAAATATCCCATCCTCATGGTTTCTTTTTCTTTCTTCTCTCTTTTCTCTCTCCCCTGAATATTCAAGCTTAAAACACGCAGTATCCTTGTTAATTGCAGTTGGATGCATGGGCATCTTTAATATCTTCAATTCAGTCCCTAAATTAATTCAAACCCAAGGCTTGCCAGACAAATCAGCTTCATAAATGTACCCATGATTAAGTTTATTTGGTTTAGGGTTTTGCTCTCTCTCTCTCTCTCTCTCTCTCTCTCTCTCTCTCTCGTGGATAAAGCACAAAACAGTAGCTGTATTCTGGTACTCTTCCCATTTAAAAAAATTTCAGATGGCTCATCAGTCTCCAAGTTTTTTCACTCCCTTTCTGTTTTATGTGAGTGCATAAAGCACAAAACAGTAGCTGTATTCTGGTACTCTTCCCGTTTAAAAAAATTTCAAATGGCTCATCAGTCTCCAAAATGGAAACAGGATAATCTTGATTGATTTTTTTTTTTTTTTTGACTAGTATACTTCTTGAAAGTAAAGTTCACTAAGATTTCTCAAAGCATATTGCAGTAGAAACATTTTCAGCTATGTTACATTGAAACAGGTATGAGAGTCAGAACCTGTCATGGCCATGGAGAGTTCAATTTGGCAAAGTCAAGAAATTAAGATTCACAGATATGGCAGGAAATTTAACTAATGTAGTCGATAATTATTGAATTCATATGTTCCATAAACGATATTACATCTAACGTGGTGCCTCATATTTGCAAGGGCTTAATGAGTTTAGTAGTACTATATTATCTACTATAGAAATTTTTTACAGGAAAAACAGTCCGTAAGTTATCTTATACAAGGTATTAAAGACCGGAACCGGTCGCCAGACCGGTCCCGTCGGGTTCCGGTCCGGTCCGCCGGCACAGACCGGTACCGGCCGGTCCGGATCCGGTACAGAAACAAAAAAGAAAATATTTAAAATTAAAAATTTCAGACCGGCGCCGGACCGGCGGTCCATAACCCGGCAATACAAAGGCTTGTATCGCAGGTTGGAACCGGACCGGTCGTGTCTTGGTCCAGACCTGCCGGTACAGACCGGTATCGGCCGATCCTTGAAACCATGATCTTATATGTTAATTTGTGATGTTAAAATAAAGAAAATGAAACTGTTGAGTGTTGGAGTCTGATAGGTTCCCAATGTGGCTACATTGCTTATTTAGAAGTGTCCATGCATCACAGATCTTCGAGTGAGAAGAAACCTTTATGATCTTTTGAGGATTACTACTGCTATAGTTTAAACTACATGCAGCTTTTTAGGATTACCACTGCTATAATTTAAACTATATCAGCTTTTTATTTATTTATTTACTTTGATTAGTAAAGCATGAATTATATATTAATAAGCAAGAAAAGGGCAAAGCCCTATGTACTTGAAGAGCATACACAAAAACAAGCCAGCATTTTATGCTTTTCATTTTTTGGTTTTCCTGCTGATATGTACAAACGTATATCGAATCTCTCACTTTTTTCCTTTGTAATTCTTCTTTCTTTCTTTCTTTTTTTTCCCTTCAAAGTTAAGTTGTTTATGTGTTTTTTTCCTTTTAACATCTGTTTGTAATTTTTCTACCATTTCTTAAAAGCTGCTTATTTCTTTTTTCCTTCAACATAATTCCTTAAAAGAGAATTTTTGATCAATCCGTTCAATTTCTCCCTTTACTTCTTTTTCCAATTTTCTCTTCTTTTTGTTGGATTGACATCTTCTTATCTACTATTTTCCTTTCGAGGGATTGTTGATTTTGAATGGATGAATCATTTAAATTGCCGGTTTCTCAATAAAAGGCTTCTATATTCACCCAAGTGTATTATAGTCTTTAAGATTGTTGCTTGTGAAATATACTGATCTCTCTTTCTTATGATTGAATTGATATCTCCCAACTCCTGGACTTTTGAGTGACAATTTATGTGATACACACATTATATATGTGTGTGTGTGTGCGCGCGCGCGCCATGTGTCACCTTTTGCAGCTTATTGCAATGTTACATTTATTCAAACAGCTATAGCCAGGCTTTGGGCTAAATGCCTATCTGCCGTCAGTGCTTATGACAACACGGTGGAAAATGTGGAAACATTAGAGGCTGCCCAGGCTAAGTTCGATGATATTCTGAATTCTCCTGCATTGGATGTGGCATGTGAGAAGATCAGAAACCTGGCCAAGGCAAAGGAACTTGATTCTTCATTGATCCTGCTGATAAATAGTGCTTGGGCTTCAGCAAAAGAGTCTACAACCATGAAAAGCGAGGTATGGAGAATAAGAATCTTGGCGACCTTGTAATTATAAATTTACTAGTTTTGAGGATGTTCTCTTCAGGTAGACCATAAGGATATCGGCCAGTAAGATATGGCTATACATGTTGCACCACACCAATTTGGTGAATGTTGCATAATCAGGTTCCCTTGAGAATCCCATGAGCCAAGAGATTACCTCCCAACAGTCACATTCATTAGTCGTATTTTTTTTTGGGTGTGTGCGCGCGTGCCAGCACAACACTGTTTGTGCCTCATGCCATCACGGCACGGCCCATTTACACCCCTACATATGTGCGTGCGTCGTGCGTACATGTGTGGTTTTTAATTATATGGATCTTATTGCTGGTTTTAACTCCTAGCATGTGCACTACAAGAGATACTGATGTATGATGTGTGTGCGTGTGTGTGTTTACTTATATGGATCCTTTGCGGGTTTCAATTCCTAGTGTGTGCACTACAAGAGATACTGATGTATGATGATGTGTGTGGGTGCGTGCGTGCGTGGGTGTGGGTGCATGCACGGCTGGGTGTGTGTGTGTCGGTGTGTGTGTGTGCGTGTGTGTGTGTGTTTTAATTATATGGATCCTGTTGCGGGTTCCAACTCCTAGTATGTGCACTACGAGAGATAATGATGTATGATTTGCACACCACCCTTATATAGTACACCATGTGTACCTTGATTTTACCCAAATTGATGAAAATGAAGTTGGGTTTACCTGAGTGGATGAAAATGGACAATGACTGATCAAAAAAAAAAAAGAACATCTAAAGCTGCATAATGACCGGGGAAAAAAATGAAAGGCTGCAATTTTTTTTTCCATGTCGATTCTATTTGCATAGTTGTAATCACATTGTTTAGCAATTACTGAGATAAATTATGACTTCCTAAGGAAAAGTAGAGCTGCTGAATATTTCCAGGGGCTGCTTATATGTCACTGTTGGCTAGCTCAAACTCATTGGACAGCCTGTGCCTTACCAAAAAGTCTCTTTGATGCTATGAATTTTAAGGAAAACTGCTAGGTATATTTAAACGAACTAAGTTACATATCTTTCACTTTTTCAGGATAATTATGCTTACTCGCTTTCCTATGTTTGTTGGTATTAGTTCTGAAGGTGACTGTTAACTCAGGATCCAATTTGATTGTGAAACATAGTAGTAGCCTTGTGAGGTGTCTGAAATCTGAATCAAGCAATCAACCTTTCTTTTTTCTTTTCCTGGTTCTTAATGGATGTCCTAATTGCATATAATATGGTAGGTATTGATGTTTGGGATGATTTGTATGTGATTTCCAAACTTGTAGACCTTAGTCTCCACTTTTCAACCTACTATGCAATTTTTTGAAATACAGACCGGAAATTGACTGGTCAGGATGGTGGTACAGTTTAACCTAGTTTGACCAATGGGTCATGTCAGGTGACCAGAATACTTCATTTTTTAAGTGTTTTGTCCAAAACTAACGTATACTTTTGCTTTATAGTTATAAGCTCTCTTAATCAAACATTATACACAAGAACCATTTTTTAGATATTTTTCATTGTTCCACTAATTTATATCAATTGGTCAAATTAAACAGTTATAATCTGTCAAAGCATTTCAAAGAGACGCCTATTTAGTATCATTCATCAAACCCTGCTAATTTCCTTTGATGTAGGGAATGGTGTGCAAAATATTAACAGCTTTCGTAAGGGTCAAGACATTTTTAGAAACCATGGTCATGGAACATTACTTCAAAGCATCATGTTTAAGTTTATTATTGGCTTTCCTACCCCATGCATTGCTCCCAAATTAGTGCAAATATCTTATGTCTGACATTTCAGATTGGAAATTCATCCTTTTTGTCATTGCTGACAAAGTCTTTGTCCAAGCATGTCAGAGCTGTTCTGAAATAGAGTAGAAGAAACAACTCTCAGAGAAAAAGAAGTTTGATGAGGAATCTTCTTGGGAATTAAATTGTTTGATGAGAATTTGAATAATTTTTGAAGAATTAATGACAGAAATGACATTTATATTATTCCTCGTTGATGACTTCCCAGTGTTTTGACATGATTCTGAAACTTTTTTCTTGAGTGATCAAGGTCCTCAAAATTCATAGTTAATTTTCACTTAAAACCCTGTGTTTATTGACCCCCCCAAAGTCAATCTCTTCTCTTTCAGTTGCTTTATGGCATCTGTTGCACTGTTGTGCACATTATCTGAATTGACTAGTATGCACACCCGTGGTCCAGTTTTTCATTCAAATAAAGACCTAATTCACATCTGATACAGGATTTTTTCTTGTATTGAATCTTGATAATGCTAGAATAAAAATTTTAATTTGTTACTTGCAATTACAGAAGGGAATAGTATTACAAACAAGCTCTGTCTAGGGGAAAGAAATATCCTGCATCAAGAACATGTGTATATGTTGTGGTCTTTAAACGTTTAAGGCCCTCCTGTGAAACCTTGAATTCTCTGGGTTTAGATTACGCATCTTTATTTTTGTTTTATTTTCACTGTGCATGTATGCCACTCCTACCTTTTAAAATACTTCTATTGTAGTTCTTTTTTCTTCTGAGTTAAGAAATTAATGTGTAGGTCAAAGACATAATGTACCATTTATACAAGGCCACAAAGAGTAGTCTTAGGAGCATTGCGCCAAAGGAGATCAAGCTACTCAAGCATCTATTGAATATCGTAGATCCTGAAGAGCGATTCTCAGCATTGGCCTCTGCTTTCTCTCCTGGAGATGAACATGAAATGAAGGATTCCAATGCTTTATACACGTAAGAATCCTTTTTGTTCTATGACAAATGATTACTGTTGGATGCTTATATATTCAGAAAGAGAAATGGTTTCATGCTGCTTCAGTTGACAGTAACTTAATAGTTTTTTCTAATAAAGAAAATGAATGCTGTTTTTGTTTTTGTTGAAATGTTTTTTTTTTTTAATTGATGGAGCAGTAACCCCAAGGAACTGCACAAGTGGATTACGATCATGCTCGACGCATACCATCTCAATCAGGAAGACACCGACATTAGAGAAGCCAAACAGATGATTCAACCAGTGGTTATCCAAAGGCTTCTCATTCTCAAAGAAACAATCGAGGAAGAGTATCTGAATCGAAGGACTGGGACGGAAGAAAGCCCTGAATCTGAATAGCTTTGAGGTGCAAAGTACATCAACTATAGAAAAGTAATATCTTCTGCAACCTCGGTTAAACTGAAGCTTGACTGCCCAAGAACTGAGGCAAAATTATTCGAGTCATAGTTTGTTCAGGAGATCTCTAGATGGCTGAAATCAAACTTAACACTGTTGGCAGTTGGCACCATCTGATTCTTAGTTGATTGCTAGTAAGTTTCCCTCATCATAGCGGGGGAGCAATTCCAGATTTAGTCAATTTCTTGAACATACCCAGATGCAGTTACAAGCTCCATGTAAATTAGTCAATTTTGTGGATAAAGTATGTAAATTAGAAGAGTAGATGAATCTGTGTTATTATACTGCCAAAATAAGTGTACCATAAACCAGTCGACCCCACATCGTTTTGGTGAAAAATGGAACAACTTAACAGCCATGATAATAGAACAGTCATCTCTCTCTCTCTCTCTCTCTCTCTCGGTTTTAAATTTCGTCATATTTTGCTAAATATTGGTTTCGGATGGGGTGGCCGAAATCGAAATCCTAGATTTTCGGTTTGGAATATTTCATGAAATTTTGGGATGAAATCACTGAAATTTCACCAAATATTTTGGCGACGAAATAAATCTACTCTCATCATTTGATTTAAAATGAATATTTCACTAAACTTTTAGACCGTTACCAAAATTTCACCAAATAGTAGAGCTGGCAAAACCCGATCCAACCCTACTAAACGGGTTAGGGTCTACCCATTTATTAAATGGATTGGGTTCGGGTTGAGGTTTTCTCGACCCGTTGGTAAACGGGTCGAATCTGATCCAACCTTCCAAATCCGTGTGACTCATTTATTATTATTTTATTAATTTAAAATTAAAAATAATATAATAAATAAATTATTAATTAAATAAATAAATTTTAAACGGGTTGACGAGTTCGACCCGTTTATGGGCAGGTTGGGTTCAGGTTGAGGTTTTCTTGACCCGTTGGTAAACGGATCGAACCCAACCCAACCCGTTCAAGCTTTGACACGGTTACCACCCAACCCGACACGACACGACCCATTGCCACTTCTACCAAATAGGATGCAAGAATTTGTATCTAATATTTTTTTGGATATTTATATTCATTGTATTTTTTGGATGTTGTAATGTAAATATTGTTTCTATTAATTTTAAACTTTTATATTATTTCACATCATTAATAAAAAAATATTTATTGCTTTTTTAAAAAAAATAATAATATTCATAAACAGCTTATATTTCAATGAAGAGTCCCTTCTATATTAATGATCACTCTTTCTTTATTTATTTTTTTTTTTTGCATTTCATAAGTTCTGAATTAATAAAAAAGAACAATACAACATCAAATCTATATTAAAAATAACATATAAAATTATTTTAGTGAAATATCCGAAATTAATTGAAATTTCACACTTTTTCGGAACTTAATTTCGGTTCAATTTTTAAGTGTCAAAATTATTTCGTTCTATTATTTCTCCGAAATATTTGGAATTTCAAAAACTTCGATTTCATTCGAGTTTACGAAGGAAAATACCAGAAAATAGTGGGTGTATCTGGTCATTTGATTTGAAAATTGGTATATTTATTTGGTTGTATTAAAATAATTTATTAATGTGCAGTGCATTTTGTATTATAATGCTAACTAGTGAAAATTATAACCTATGATACTTGTAAATCAACCTAATGTGATTTAGTGTTTTAGACGTTAGAAGAATAAAAAGATCAAGAAAAAGAATGAAGAAAAACTTCTCAATATTAAGACTGAGGCGTGCAACTTGATGCACTGTCCTTGACACCAAAACTCGCCCTCCCTAGGAACTCTCCCGATGCTGCAAATATACAAAACGTTTGGTTTCAGTATACAGCAGCCGTCTCCACTTTGGTAGGCTTCATAGCACATCTACTAGACTGGGACTTGAATAGATGTATCACTGATAGAGGTTTGAAAACACTTAAGAATCCACTGAGAAATCTGTAGGATTTTTCTGTTTCAACACACTGGTATGAATCTCTATTTATAGAGATTATCACAGCCTTTTGAAAAGACACGACTCAAAAAAGTGTCGTTTCACTTAAAACAAATACTAAATTTTAAATGAACAGGTTTAAAATCAAATAAGACGAATATTGGAAACAAAATAGAGTTATATAACTGTCTTCCATACATAATTTATTTTTCTAATTACTTCAATTTATTAATAAATTAAAACAGTCCCCCACATTATTAAATATTCAAACATAATCTATCGAGTGATCAAAAGAAATGTGCATTGATACAGATGTCTTTTGGACTTGAATCTGCACTTAGGATTTATTGGTAGAGTCTAGAGAGGCAAGGTGAATTAAGGTCTTGAACAAAACCTCTTTTGTCTAGACTAACAAATCCTGCAAGCCACATACCCTTTTACCATCATCTAGTTCATGCAATTAGACACGTTACGGCTTTGCACCCTACCTGGATATATTCATGAGCACTTTTAGAGAATCAGCCCAATTCTGAATAAAGCGGTCCCACTTTGCACTCGTATAGGTTAGCCATCAAATGTGTAACTGCAACTAAACACACTATCATTTAGGATCATGGAATCATTAAGAATCATAAACTCAACCTAATAACATTTGCAGTTAGCACCATCTGATTTACACCATAGGGAAGGAAGTGATAATGCTCTCCAAACCACTCAATGACTTGTTATTACCACATTGAACCAACTTCCTGGGATCTCTATTCACATAGGTTGGGTTACTATCACATGTAGCTTATTACATGGACTTTATTCCCACCCCCCTCGATATATCATGGACTAATTTCCTTTAGAGTCCCTTTGTCAAAGGAACAGCCAAATGTTTTTCAGATCTCTCAAAATCTAAAGTGATGACTCCATCACTTAGCAGTTGCCTAACAATATCGTGTCTTAGACAAATATGCCAGTTTTTTCCATTATATACTTTGTTTGTTGCTCGAGCCATGGCTTCCTGACAATCACAATGTAATGACACTGAAGTGACAGGCTTAGTCCATAAAGATATATCACTTAACAAATTTCTAAGCCATCCAGCTTCTACACCGACCAATTCCAAAGCATTAAACTCAGACTCCATTATTGATTTGGCACTACATGTCTGTTGACTTCCAAGAGATTGTTCCATCTCCCAGGGTGAATAAATAGCCACTAATGGAATTGATCTCATCATTTCCTATAATCCAATTCGCATCTATATACCTCTCTAGGACTACTAGGTATCCTTTATAACGAAGTCCCAAATCAATTGTACCTCTCAGGTATCTCAATATTCTAGATAATGTAGTCCAATGATCACTGCTAGGATAATGAGTATGTCTACTCAATCTATTTACTGCATAAACAATATCAGGACGAGTGCAATTCATTAAATACATTAAAACTACCAACTATCCTAGCATAATCAACTTAGGATATAGCAACACCTTTATTCTTCTTCAATTGAACATTACAATCATAAGGTGTAGAAAAAGAAACATAATCATGATGATTAAGCTTTTTAAGCACTTTCTCAACATAATGTAGTTGTGATAATGCAAGTCCACTAGAAGTGTGAGTAATTATAATACTCAAAATAACATCAACTACTCCCAAGTCTTTTATGTCAAACTTAGAAGATAAAAACTTCTTAGTATTATTCACAACTTGCAAATCAGAACTAAAAATCAGCATGTCATCAACATATAAACATACGATAACACAATAACTCTCAGTAATTTTACTATATACACATCTATCAGATTCATTGTTTTGGAGCTTGTTTTCATACTATTGTGCTATCAAACTTTTCATGCCATTGTTTTGGAGCCTGTTTTAAGCCATAAAGAGATTTAACCAGTTTACACACTTTATGGCCTTTCTCTTGAACAATAAAACCTTCAAGTTGTTCCATGTAAATCTTTTCTTCTAAATCCCTAATTAGAATCTTAACATCCATTTGATGAATTGTCAATTTATAAATGGATGCAATAGCAAACAAAACTCTAATTATGGTTAGTCTAGACACAAGTGAGTAGGTATCAAAATAGTCTACTCCTTTTTGCTTATAGCCTTTGGCTACCAATCTAGCCTTAAACTTATCTATTGACCCATCTGGCTTTAGTTTTTTCGCAAAAATCCATTTGCAACCTATAGCTTTATTTACGGGTGGAGGATCCACTAACTCCCATGTATGATTAGCCATAATGGAATCCAATTCTATATTGATAGCTTCTCTCCAAAATGCTGAATCTATAGATGTTATAGCTTCTTGATATGTCTTAGGATCTTCTTCAATTAAAAAGGTTGTGATAAAGTCAGAACCAAAAGGTTCAAAATTTGAATCCTACTTTGTCTTAGATCAAGATTAATCTCATCAATATCAACAGATTGAGAACAGTTACTAGATGCTATATCTTTGCTTTCACATGTATCCTTAGACATATTACAATTATTAGGAAAAATGTCTTCAAAAAACTCAGCATCTCTAGCTTCAATTATAGAATTAATTTTCAGCATATCATTTTCATATTTTAAAACCATAAACCTATAGGTTGCACTATGTTCAACATATCAAATAAAAACACAGTCAACAGTTTTAGGTCTTATTTTCTTTTTCTTAAAGTCAGGAAGACCAACTTTAGCCAAACACCCTCACACTTTCAAAAATTTCATATTTGGTGGATAATTTTTCCACATCTCATAAGGGGTTTTTTCATATTTCTTATGTGGAATTCTATTAAGGATGTAACCTGCAGAAAGTATAGCTTCTCTCCACAAGTTAGAAGGTAAAGTTGAACTTAGCAACATAGCAATCATCATTTCTTTTAAAGTTCTATTTTTCCTCTTTGCTATTCCATTTTGTTCAAGTGTATAAGGTGTTGATACTTCATGTATAATCTCATTTTCCTCACAGAATCTCCCTAGAGTGATAGAATCATATTCTCCACCTCTATCTGTTCTAAGTTTCTTTATTTTTCAATTTAATTGATTTTTCACTTCTGCATTATATTTTAAAAAACATTATTATGCTTCATCTTTAGTTCTAAGTAAGTATACTTTGGTATATCGAGAAAAATCATCAACAAATGTGACATAATATCTTTTTCAAAATATAGTCATAGTTTTTTTAAAATCTCCCAAATCACTATGAACTAAAGATAAAAGTTATGATTCTCTTTCCATTAACTTGAAAGGGTTTTTAGAAAACTTTGCCTCAACACACGATTTACATTTAGGATATTCTAAATTAGAAAGCTCATGTATAAGTCCCAATTGTTTCATGCGTTTGATAGATGCAAAGTTAACAAGGCCTAAACTACCATGCCATACAAAACTTGATTCAGATAAATAAGCAAAAGTAAAATCAATTTTATTATCAAGCAAAACATTCAAAACAAACAACCCATCATTACAATATCCCTTACCCAAAATTGTACATTCTTATACATAATTAGTTTATCAGAATCAAAGACTAACTTCATCCCAAGTTTCATGAGAAGAGAACCAGACACCAGATTTCTCCTTATATCCAGAACATGGAGCACATCACTCAATGAGAGAGTCTTTTCATAAGTGAGTTTGACCAACACTTTCCCTCTTTCCCACAACGGGAGAGGATCTTGCATTTCCCATGTATACCATTTCACCTTCTACTGTATTGTAAAAGGTAAACATGTCTATTTCACTACAGATATGTCTAGCAGCCCCAACGTCTACTATCCACTATCTTGAATTGTGAATCAGATTCACTTTAGAGATTACAAAAATAATGGCATCTGCTTCAGTCAAATTAGTTTGAGGCTTTGCAGGTTGAAACTCTTTCCCCTTACTTTTTCTTCACTCAGAAGCAATGTGTCCCATCTTTCCACAAACAAAGCACGGACCTCTCCTCCTTTTGAATTCTTTGTTGTGGTTGTTGAATTGGTTATCTTTCTTGCCATGTTCTTCATTCGTCTTTTTCTTATTTCCAATTTTTTTGTCAGACTTGGTTTGAGAAGATTTTTGTTCTATCAAATTAGCTTTAGAGACATACTCTTTGGATTTGTCTGATTTGTCATTGAGGCGATTAGATTCCTCAATGCAGACATGAACTATAAAGTCTTCTAAAGAAAATTCTTTTCTTTTGTGTTTCATAGAATTCCTAGTCTTTCTAAGAGGGAGGTAATTTTTCAATAAGGATTGCGGACTGAAACATCTCAATCTATTTTTATACCTTCAGTCAATATTTCGTGCAATAAGTTTTGGTACTCATGCACTTGATCCATTATAGATTTGGTGTCGACCATGAAAAACTCAAGAAACCGACCAACTGCATACTTTTTAGAACCAGCATCTTCAGTCATATACTTCCTCTTCAATGCATCCCAAATCTCTTTAGCAGTAGCATATGAACAATGCACATCAAATAGTGAGTTAGATAGAGCACACAGGATATGACCTCTACAAACACGATCATCAATCATAAATGCTCTTCTAGATTCACTACGTGCAGGTTCTAACTCTTCTTCAGACACAAGGAAAGTGAACACAAAAGCAACATTGATGGTCTCTAGAAAAAACATAAGCTTTTGAGACCACCTATTGTAAAACTTCCCATTGAACGGTTCCAACGTGGTGAATTCTGGTGTTGAATTCATCTTCATAAGCATATTTTTGCTTTTAAGATTGTTGGAAAATTAGTACAAAAATAAAAGAATGAAAAAAAAACTTATCGAAATTGACTGAGGTGTGCAACTTAATGCACTGTCCTTAAAACCAAAATTCGCCCTCCCTAGGAACTTTCCCGATGCAGCAAGTATATAGTACGTTTGGTCTCTAGGATACAACAGTCGTCTCCAGTGTAGTAAGCTGCACAGCACACCTACTAGACTGCGAATTTGATTAGATGTACCACTCGACAGATATTAGAAAACACTTGAAAAATTTGCAAAATTTTCTCAACAAACTGATGTGAATCTCTATTTATAGAGAAAATCACACCCTTTCGAAAAGACACAACCCAAATAAAGTGTTGTTTCATAACATACCCTTTTGAAAGGACACAACCCAAAGAAAGTGTTGTTTCATAAAAAGGTTTAAAGCCAAATAAGATGTAGTGTTACAAATAAGATGACTCTTGGAAACAAACATGACTCTCATCATTATCAATAGATTGAGAATAGCTACTAGATACTATATCTAAACCTACAGTTGTATCCTTAGGCATATTACAATTCCTAGGAAAAATGTCTTAAAAAAACTCAGCATCTCTAGCTTCAATTATAAAATTAATTTCAAGCATATCATTATCAGATTTTAAAACCATAAACCTATAGGCTGTACTATGTTCAGCATATCCAACAAAAACACAGTCAACAGTTTTAGGTCATATTTTCTTTTTTTTAAAGTCAAGAAGACCAACTTTAGCCAAGCACCCCCACACTTTCAAAAATTTCAGATTTGGTGGATAGTTTTTCCATAACTCATAAGGGGTTTTTTCAAATTTCTTATGTGAAATTCTATTAAGGATGTAGCAAGCAGAAAGCATAGCTTCGCCCCCCCGGAAGTTTAAAGGTAAACCTGAACTTAACAACATAGAATTCATCATTTCTTTTAAAATTCTATTTTTCCTCTCTACTATTCCATTTTGTTCAGATGTATAAGGTGCTGAAACTTTATGTATAATTACATTTTCCTCACAGAATCTCCTTAGAGTATTAGAATCATATTCTTCACCTCTATCTGTTCTAAGTTTCTTTATTTTTCAAATTTAAAAAAAAAAAAAAAACTAAAGCCGGATGGGTCAATAGACAAGTTTAAGGCTAGATTGGTAGCCAAAAGCTATAAATAGAAAGGAGTAGACTATTTTGATATCTATTCACCTGTGTCTAGATTGACCACAATTAGAGTTTTATTTGCGATTGCATCCATTTATAAATTGGTGATTCATTAAATGGATGTTAAGACAGCATTTTTAAATGAAAATTTAGAAGAAAAGATTTATATAGAACAACCCGAAGGTTTTATTGTTCAAGGGAAAGAACATAAAGTATGTAAACTAGTTAAATCTCTTTATGGCTTAAAATAGGCTCCAAAACAATGGCATGAAAAGTTTGATTGCACACTAGTATTAAATGGCTTTACTATTAATGAATCTGATAGATGTATATATAGTAAATTTACTAATAGTTCTTGTGTTATCATATGTTTATATGTTGATGACATGCTGATTTTTGGTACTGATTTGCAAGTTGTAAATAATACTAAGTTTTTATCTTCTAAGCTTGACATGAAAGACTTAGGAGTAGCTGATGTTATTTTGGATATTAAAATTACCCACACTTCTAGTGGACTTGCATTATCACAACCACATTATGTTGAGAAAGTGCTTAAAAAGTTTAATCATTATGATTGTGTTTCTCTCTACACCTTATGATTATAATGTTCAATTGAAGAAGAATAAAGGTAGTGTTGTATCCCCAATTGATTATGCTAGGATAATTGGTAGTTTAATGTATTTGATGAATTGTACTTGTCCTGATATTGCTTATGCAGTTAATAGATTAAGTAGATATACTCGTAATCCTAGCAATGATCATTGGACTGCATTATCTAGAATATTGAGATACTTGAAAAGTACAACTGATTCGGTACTTCATTATGAAGGATATCCAGCACTCCTAAAGGGATATACAGATGCCAATTGGATTACTTGAAATAATGAGATCAATTCTACCAATGGCTATTTATTCACCTTGGGAAGTTGAGCAATCTCTTGGAAGTCATCCAAGCAAACATGTAGTGCCAAATCAACAATGGAATCTGAATTCATTGCTTTGGAATTGGCCGGTGTAGAAGCTGAATGGCTTAGAAATTTGTTGAGTGATATACCTTTATGGACTAAGTTTCAACAATGGAATCTGAATTCATTGCTTTGGAATTGGCCGGTGTAAAAACTGAATGGCTTAGAAATTTGTTGAGTGATATACCTTTATGGACTAAGTTTGTTCCTTCAGTGTCATTACATTGTGATTGTCAGGTAGCTATAGCTCGAGCAACAAACAAAGTATATAATGGGAAAAACAGGCATATTCGCCTACGACACAATATTGTGAGGCAGCTGCTAAGTGATGGAGTCATCACTTTAGACTTTGTGAGATCTGAGAAAAATTTGGTTGATCCTTTGACAAAGGGACTCTCAAGGAAATTAATCCATGATACATCGAGGGAGATAGGATTAAAGCCCATGTAATAAGCTACCTGTAATAGCAACCCAACCTATGTGAATGGAGATCCCAGGAAATAGGTTCAATGTAGTAATAACAAGTTACTGAGTAGTTTGGAGAGCACTATCACTTCCCTCCATACGATGTAAATCAGATAGTGCTAACTACAATGTTGTTAGGTTGAGTCTATAACTCTTAATGATTACATGATCCTAAAGGACAGTGTCTTTAATTGCAGTTACACATTTAATGGATAACCTATATGAGTGTAAAGTGTGGCCGCTTTGTTGAGAATTGGGATAATTCTCTAATAGCACTCATGAATATCCAGGTAGGGAGCAAGGCCGTAACGTCCCCAATCGCATGAACTAGATGATGGTGGAATGGTGTGTGGATTGCAGGATTATTAATTTAAACAAAAGAAGTTTGGTTCAAGACCTTAGTTCACCTTGCCTCTCTAGACTATACCTGTAAATCCTAAGTGCAGATTCAAGTCCAGAAGACATCTCCAGAAGACATCTGTATCAACATAAAAAGAAATCTAACTATATGGATACAAAATAAAACTCAAAGGAGAGAAAAATCTAAGAAAATACTAAGTTAAAACGAGAGTTTTACTTTCTCATTGATTGAGAAGTGAATTATTCCTTGCTTGATTCCATAAATCAAGAAGAAGAAAAAAAAGAACTAACTATATGATAAAAGAAAGAAAGCATGCAAATGGCATAACCCAAGGAAATTGACAAATAAAAAGATAGTTTCATTTTTTCATTTATTAAGAAAGAAACTAACATTTACTTATTTTAATACATAAAGAAAAATTAATCAGGAGATAGAGAATGTATACATTTAAAAATGAAATTACATAAAGAAAACCAACTTAAAAGAAAAGTCTTACATTCTTATTGATTGAGAAAAAGAGCTACCCATCTTGATTTAATATTTAAGTAACTAATTATATTTAAAAACCAACAACATTCTTACATAATAAGAGAAGTTTCATGTAAAAGAAGGCCAAAATAAGAACATTACAACACTTTAGAAAGAAGATGGCCAAAGAGAGAAAGAATAAAGGGAAGAAAGCATGTGGAGGAGGAAAATACAAGGCTGATCGTGAAGATAGAAAAGAGAGAAGGAGATTGATCAAACAATCTATGAAGAGGCCAACAAAAATAGAGGAGGAGAGAGACGAATATGACGCACCGGATCCAATTCTACAAGATCAAGATGTATAAATTTTTCTTAGTTTCTACGGTAGGTATGTTTGTAGAATATGATAATTCTATAGAATAATGCCTATGGCTATGTTTGGTTAGCTAGATTCTGTAAGAAAGGAAAGGAAGATCAACTTTCCAACGAAATTCATGCGTTTGGTTCATTGTAAAGTGTAGGCCCATTGGAAAGTACTTTTTCAAAAATATTCTATTTTTAGAGAAAAATCCCTTAAACTTTTCATCTTAAAATGAAGGAAAAATGATGAAAAGGAAAGTAAAGTGCTCTTTTACTTTCCTTTCAATCATTTTCCAACTAACCAAACACACCCTATAGATCTTTGATGTTGCATGTTGTTTGAATAATGTATATTGATCTATGAATTTTACATTTTGTGTGATGGATATAACTATGTTTGTTGATTTATGAAAATTGAAAAGGAATTCTAGTTATGAACCCAGATCTTGAGAATTTTGGTGATTTGATCATGTAAATCTTTGATTCGAAGTTAGGTTTTGTTTATAGCATATTGATTTGGTTTTTGGTAGTATAAATCTTAGTTTTTTATGTTAAAAAGCATAAATTTTTGTTTGTGGATGTTTGGGCTCGAAGACTTATGAAGAAAATCCAAAAATCTAGGTTTACTGGGCCTCAGCATGTAGCTCGGCAGCTACCAAGATCACCTGCCAAGTAGCCCAAACTCTCAACCTTAGCTACCGAGGCTCAACTGCTACTGAGCTCCATTTGATCCCAAATTTTATGGGGAGCTTGTATTTGATGTTTTTGGTTTGTGTGTGGTGTTGGTTTGCGTGCAAAATGCTTATGTAAGGTTTTGTACAACAAAGTGTATCAACTGCCTAGTTTTCAATATGAACTGATTATGTATGGTGTGTTATTATATGTGAATATGATTCTAAAGGGTTGTATCATGATATGAACAATATGGTATGAAGTTGGGGTGAATAATAACTCTAGTTTGGTAAATTGCTAAGTTGATGGTATGTGGGTCCTATGTGTGTTCTAATTTGTGAATTGTTTGAGTGATGCTTGAGGCAATCACTTGGAATCCTTGTGTTGTGCATGACTCAAGAGGAGTGCAATGACTGAAAGGAAATAAGGTGGATTTCCTACCTTGACTATTATCCCCTGAAAGAAAAGATGTTGGATTCAATATTTCTAGAGGGAAGAGACTGGAACAATAAATCAAATACACTGACAATTGTGCTTGGTCAAGGTAAGAATAGTTCTTTCTATTTGGAAGCATTTCTGACTACCTGGTTGTCTCATTTGTCCTTCAGGGTTTCCCTATACATTTTCCTTGATGCATGTTTTTGAAAATATCTTTTCATGAAGCAAAATTGTTTGGTAAACATTTATTGTGTTGTTGAATAGTAAAAAAGGCATGCTTGGCAACTGTAAGATGATAAATTATTTTTATATTATATTATTATTTTAAATAATATTTCTCTACAATTAGTAACAATGAACTCTGTTGCACAATGTTATATAAGTTTAGCCATGTTAAAAGTTGTACAAAATTGTACGCTCAATTTTAAACAAGTTGGTAAACGAAATAATGTTATGAAATTCTATATATTGTCATCTAATAATGCTAATCTACACAATTTTATTGACAAATGCTGAAATTGTTTTAGCTAATTTACTACAATAACTCTCACTGTGGCAATCCATGTGCACTAGTTAATTGACATGCGATAATCTTTTGCTTTTGACATTTGTTGTGGTAATCCATGTGCACTAGTTAATTGGCGTGCGATAATCTTTTGCTTTTGACATTTGTCGTTGAGATCTGACAGTCACATCTATATTTATAGGTTACTGTGAACTTGAACCTTCTAGCTCATCATCAACCACCATCATCTCATCCTCAAACTTCGCAAAAAAAAAACAATCTTTACACGCCTGCATCCAGATAAAGTTATGTAAAACACAACAACCAATAATTATGCATTGTTGCTTCAGAAGAGAATTTGAAGGCATCATTCTCAATATAAGAAACCGCTTCTTCAGAACTCCAAAACAATGTTCTATAATGTTACGTAGGGACGAATACCTGTAATTAAACAGCTCTCGTGGTCTTATTGCTTGTCGAGCACTTCCCATGTACTCCTGATGGTGATATCATTCTCCAAGATATGGTATCAAGTAACATTGCATATTGCAATAGCTGAAATCGGCCACATAATACTTCCCTAAGACAAGTAAAAAATCAATAAGATTTTTTCAATCTATTTTTAACACTAAACGATTGCTAATAATTGTTTCAAACCTTCTAGTGGATGAGGAAATGCACATTAAGGCTTTGTAACAACATCAAGAAAAACTCATGCATCATGTGCCGTACCTTCCCACTCAGCTAAATTGAATGTAAATTGCATATCAAAATAACACACATGACATTTTGTGTTGTTGTCGTCTTCCTTCCTATGTAAGGAACTTGCTCATCGAATGGTACGTTAGTACTAATATGCGTCCCATCAATTAATCCAACAAAATCCTATATGAAGGGTGATGATTAATTTAACATCAATAACAAAACAAACTACAAAAGAATAAAGAAGAAAAAATGAGCTTACCTTAAACCACGAGTAATACTTAAGATTGTATTGAATTTCAAGATGATGTTGTATAAAAGATGGTGAGACTATAATTTCTTTCCCAAAATGTATTATTGCCTTCAAAACTTTACCAACATGACGAAAAATGTCTCCCCAGAGTATTGGACGCGATATACGATTTTTTCGATTTTAAGAATTATATGCCAATGTCAATAAAAATATTGTCACTTGCTCTTTTACAGGTGTAAAACGCGTATCGCGAAGGATCTCTCTCTCTCTCTCTCTTAGTGACAAATTAAGAAATACATGTGATTGTATTCAAAACATATTAGAACACCTTTCTTTCTGGATTTTCGTACACTACGTTATGAACATATTCGTGTACAGTTAACACACCATCTTTGTATAGTGTTTTACAAATGTACTTATTATGGAACTCAATAGCAGCAGCTACTACAGTCATCTCAATTCTCATCAGAGTCACATAAATCACTTGGCCCTTCATCATTAGATTAACTGGAAAGTTGCCCAACTTTCTACATAAATATCCTACATGTGTCCATAATTTAACTACCATTGATTGCAATTACAAACTTTCATCCAAATATAATAACTAAAGTGAAATCCTACATTAGAAAATCAAAATCAACCCAATTAACAATACAAAATAGAAAACCAAGTAACATAACGCCACAATAGCAACCAAGAAAAATTAATAAAATAAAATTTAATAATGCCATCATAAATTCATAATAGATACACAAAATAAAGCATATAATAAAAGCCTTCATAGCTAAAACTCCAAAATGATATATCGGTCCTAAACAAGGTCTGGAGACATAAAAGACAAAAAAAAAATTAATAAATAACAATCCTAACATAATTCTATTTACTAAAGTCTAAGATTAATTGAGCAATCTAAAGACTAGCCAACCACCCCTTGTGTTCATCTGACGTCGATAAATGCCTCCCACCATATTTTACTCTCCATCTTCTTAATTGCTTTTAAATATGTTTTAATTTCTAACTCATCTATACTTTCAAGGACTTGAATACACTTAATCATTGTGTATGATTCAGAACTAGAACTTGAAGACGCAAACCACTAAGTGAGTGTTTCATTTCTTGCGGAACTAGTATCGGTCATGTAACAAATATCTTTAGATAACTCGGATCCTTTTGAATGTCTCATTGAGTTACGATTACTACCTGGAATTCCAAAATCGCGAGCGATGCCGTTCATGACTTGAAACACGTGGCTCTTAAGGGATGTCACTCATTTGACAATAGGGTGGGAAAGAAGAGTGTGTCGATATCCTCAATTAGGAACTCTTATTTATGATGGGAATCCCTATTACTATCTGATACGTCTTGATTGTTTCCACCTACAACTCCTCCTATCTATCACCAAATATGATCACAAACTGGTCATACATTGGACATCATGCCTTACGAAATCTTCTTGTTTTAGGATGTACCTATAGTGGTGTGATAAATTGTTATTAACTCATTATATAAAGAACTATGGATTTAAATAACTAATGAATAACTTAAAACTTTATCGTTAAATAATTTTTCCACATAGAATTCACGCGTTGTAGTTTGTAAAATTGGATCAAACCAAAGCTCGACAATGCTTGTTTCAGTTGTGTAAATTCTTTATACATAATTCTCACATTGTTATTCTTGTTTTAAATTTATTCCGTCCTATATTTATTTCTTGTCATTTTATAAAATTCTTCCTTAATTTTCTTTCATCCACATTTCTAGAATCTAGATGCCAATTTATTACCTTTATTTACTTTGTCCATCACTAATTCAATAAAAAGTCTCTTGATCTCTTGTCCATTGCGCTACCGTGTTTTCGACATCGTCAAAGGATATATGTGCAACAGGGATAAAAGATATTCAATTAATACAATAGTTAACATATCGACTCCAACTAAATCCAAAGTATCACTAATTGTAACAAAAATTCAATCTAAAGAGAACATTCTAGAAGAGGTGGAGTTCTGTACAACATGATACAGCAATGTAATCAACACATATGCCAAACTTTTTCAATGAAAACCGACCATTCCCAAGAAACAATTCGGTAGATAAAAACAATTCGGTAGATAAAAAATATCGACTTTTGAGTTTAATGCGGAAAAAAAAATAAAAATAAAAGGTTTTGGGTTTGAATCGGATGAGGGAAGAAGAAGAAGAGAGAGAGAGAGAGAACTTACCAGTCCTTACAGCTCGTTGGAGACGATATGAAGACGAATTCTTGTTGCAATTATAATATCACTAATACTTTGGAGTTAGTTGGAATCAATATGTTAATTATTTTATTAATTAGATGTCTTACATCCCTATTGCACATACATCTTTTGATGATGCCGAAAAAATGGTAGCACAATAGACAGGAGATCAAGAGACACTTTTTATTGAATTAATGGCAGAAGAAGTAAAGAAATATAATAGATTGACATCCATATTCAAAAAATGTAGTTGGAAGAAAATTAGAGAAGAATTTTACAAAATGACAAGAAAAAAATATGGAATGAAACAAATTCAAAACAAGTATCAGTATGTGAATTATGTATAGAGAATTTACATAACTCAAACAAATATCATTAGGATTTGATTGAGATCCTGTTTTACAAACTACAATAGCACGTGATTCTGTATGGAAAAATTATTTAAAGGTAAACTTTTAAGTTATTCATTAGTTATTTAAATTCATAGTTTTTTATATAATGAGTTAATAACAATTTATCACATCACTATAGATACATCCCGAAGTAAGAAAATTCTGTAAGGCAATATATCCAATATATGATCAATTTGTGATTATATTTGGTGATACATCTGCTTCTAGAGGAGATGTAGGTAGAAACAATAAAGACATATCAGATAGTAATGATGATTCTCACCATAAACAAGAGTTCCCAATTGAGGATATCGATACGCCCTTCTCTCTCACCCCATTTGTAAATGACCTCAAGAGCCACGTGTTTCAAGTCATGAATGTTATCGCTCACGATCTCGAACTCTAGGTAGTAATCGTAACTCAAGGAGATATTCAAAATGATCTAAGTTATCTGAAGCTATTCGTTATATGGTCGATGCTAATTACACAAGGAATGAAACACTTACTCAGTGGTCCACATCTTCAAGTTCGAGTTCTAGTTCTAAACCATATACAATGGCCAAATGTATTCAAGTCTTTGAAAGTATAGATGGGTTAGAAATGAAAACATATTTAAAAGTAATTGAGAAATTGGAGAATAAAATATGATGGGAGGCATTCATCAAGATATCAGATGAACACAAGAAGGGGTGGTTGGCTAGTCTTTAGATTGCTCAATTGATCTTAGACTTTTAGTAGGTGGAATTATGTTAGGATTGTTATTATTATTATTTTATTTTTTGTCTTTTATGTCTTCAAACCTTGTTTAGGATCGATATATCATTTTGAAGCTATTGCTATGAAGATTTTTGTTATATGCTTTATTTTGTATCTCTATTATGAATTTATGATAGCATTATAAATTTTATTTTATTAATTTTTCTTGGTGGTTATTGTGGCGTTATGTTGCGTGCTTTTCTGTTTTGTATTGTTAATTGAGTTGATTTTGATTTTCTCATGTAGGATTTAACTTTAGTTATTATATTTGGATGAAAGTTTGTAATTGCAATCAGTGTTAAATTATAGAGACGGATAGTATATCTACATCGAAAGCTTAGCAACTTTCCAATCAGCCCAATAATGAAGGGCCAAGTGATATGTGACTCGGATGAAGAATTGATGAGAATTGAGTAGTAGTTGCTAATGTTGAATACCATAATAAGTATATTTGTAAAATACCATACAAAGACGATGTGCTAACTAGACACGAATATATTTATAATGTAGTGCATGAAAATCCAGAAAGGTGTCCTTATATGTTTAGAATTCAATCACGTGTATTTCTTAATTTTTATGTTGCATTAAAAGTGAGAGAGAGAGAGAGAGAGAGAGAGACGCATTTTACATCTATAAAGAAGCAAATAACAATATTTTTATTAACATTGGCACATAATTCTTCAAATCGAAAAATCACAGATCCCTTTCAACACTTTGAGTAGACTTTTTCTTGTCATGTTGGCAAAGTTTTGAAGGCAATAGTATATTTTGGGAAAGAATATAGCTTAACTGTCTTTTGCACAAACTCCTCCTGAAATTCAACACAATCCTAAGTATTATCCGTGGTTTAAGGTAAGTTCATTATATTTTTTCTTCTTTATTCTTTTGTAGTTTGTTTTGTTATTGGTATTAAATTAATCAACACTTTATATAGGATTGTATTGGAACAAGTGATGGGATGCATGTTAGTACTAACGTACCATCCGATAAACAAATTTCATACAGGGGAAGGAAGACGACAATGACACAGAATGTCATGTGTGTATTCTTTTGATATGCAATTTACGTTCGTTTTAGCTCGGTGAGAAAGTACGACACATGATGCACGGATTTTCTTTGATGTGGTTGCAAAGCTTTAATATACATTTCCCATCCACTAGAAGGTTTGAAACAATTATTACCAATTGATTATAGTTAAAAATAGGTTGAAAAAAATCTTATTAATTTTTTATTTGTCTTAGGGAAGTATTATGTGGTCGACTCTGGCTATTGCAATATGCAAGGTTACTTGACAACATATCCTAGAGAACAATCACCTTTAGGAGTACAAAGGAAATGATCGCCAAGCAACAAGACCTCGAGAGGTGTTTAATCATAGGCATTCATCCATGCGTAATGTTATAAAACGTTGTTTTAGGGTTCTGAAGAAGCGGTTTCCTATATTGAGAATGATGCCTCTATATTATCTTCTTAAACAACACCACATAGTTATTGCTGCTTGTGTTTTACATAACTTTATCGCAATGCAGGCATATGAAGATTGCTTTTATAGAATTTGAAGATGAGAAGAAAGTGGTTGAGGATGAGCTAGAAGGTTCAAGTTCACAAAAACCTATAGAGATAGATATGACTGCCAGATCTCAACGAGAAAAGTCAGAAATTAGAGATTCTATCGCACATAAATTAGCTAGTACACATTGATTGCCATTGTGAAATTATTATAGTAGATTAGCTGAAACTATTCCAACATTTGTCAATAAAATTGTGTAAATTAGCATTATTAGATGCTAGAATATAGAATTTCATAACATTATTTCTTTTACCAACTTGTTTATAATTGAGCGTACAATTAACTTGTATGACAATGTTCAATAGAGTTCATTATTACTAACTATAGAGAAATATTATTTAAAATAATTGTAGAACCCCAATTTGCACGAAAATAATTGTTTTTTGATCTTTGCAGCTTCTGGAGGCTTGAGCTTGGCATCTTTTATCCTGAATCTTAATTCTTATTCACAAATCCATCTGAGCCAAAATACTCCTTGAAATCCCAAAAAACCAATGAAATTACCGAAATACCCTATGTGGACCCCATGCGCTTCGTCGTTCCACAAATTTCATTTCTGACCTCATAAATGAATTCGCGGCTGAAAATGTGTTCCAAAGTGTATGCTATCGCCTAGTTTCGAGATCATATGTGAAAATGACAATTTTACCCCTAGTATCAAATACCTAAAATACCTTGGAAAAATCTAAAAAAAATTTAAGAGACTTAAAGTGACCTAAAAGTATTTAAAGCAAATAAAAGAAATTTATAAAATGCCCTAAA
>JAUPMG010000017.1:1629913-1642928 GCA_031762675.1 Pachysandra terminalis
ATTCAAAATGAGTGTAATTCAATGTATAAGTTCTCTCTCTCTCTCTCTCTCTCTCTCTCTCTCTCTCTCTCTCTCTCTCTCACCTTTACATCCCTTAGAGATCTGGTTGCTTCTAGGGTTTCCATACTTTAACCCTTGGTTGCTTGAGTATGGGCATATGTGTGTAGTTCTAGTAATCACGCATAATACCAACGTGGGATGATTCCGGTTCGTGATCGAGATCTTCTGTAGTGGATCCGGATTAGTGTATTAAGAGGTACATGATCCGGTTCGATTTATCCTTCATTGGTATCAGAGTTGTCACTAATTCGTCTTTGTTGGACAAAAGATATATCAAGAAACCTCTTTAAGAATCAACCTAGTTGCCATTTTTCAATATATATATATATATATGTACAATGCTTGGTTGCAATAATGGTTGTTTGAGGATCGTTTGTGCAACCATACATTGTGATTATAATTGTTTTAGGGTGTTTATTAATCCTTTTCAATACCAAAACAAATATGGATCGAAGAGAAAAAAGAGTAGGTTAAAATTGGATTAAAATCATATTTTGAGTATGGCTTCGGTTAGCCGAACTGGGTTGCTCGGTTAACCACCACCTTTATTGGTGGTGGCACACCGTCACTTACAACATGTTCATCACAACCACATTATTGTTGCCACCATCACTTCTAGCAATGGTGCACCACCAATTCTGGTGGTTGTACCACCACAAGTGGTGGCATGCCATTATTTACAATATGAATATCACGTATAACAATGATACTACTACCATATCATCATGGCCACCGCTATCATTTCTAACGGTAACATCAACACCATCTCCACCACTTTCGGTGGTGGCTCCACCCCCGCCACCACTACCACCTTTAATGGCGGCACACCGTCACTTACAACATGTTCATCACCACCACATTATCAATGTCACCATCACTTCTAGCAGCAATGCACCACCACCAACTCTTGTGGTTGCAACACCCCCACTTTTGGTGGTGGCATGCCATTATTTATAACATGAATATCACGTATATCAATGGTACTACTATCATATCATCAACGCCACCATTATCATTTCCAACGGTAACATCAACACCATCTCCACCACCATTGGTGGTGGAACCACTACTGTTGGTGTTGACAAAACAACCAGCATCACTACAACGTACAAACCATAACGATGATATTACTACCATAGCACCATTAAATAGACGACAAAATCCAATATGATCCACCAACTCATTCGAACCTATTGAGTATTTGTGGATTCAGATTGACAAAAACAAATGATAGTAAAATCATTTTATGTGATTATTTTCATACATTACAAGCATAAAAAGTGAAAACTATTGATTTTCTAGTCTATTTTCTAACTTCCAACCAAATAACTAAAAAAATTTAATTTTTCTACAAACATTTTCTATGTGAAAACGTATTACATCGAAACAAACGGAGTCTTAAGTAAACAAGACAATGAAAAGCTATAGCTAGATTACATATTACATGCTTTACTTTTAAAAATATAACGATTTGGATAATGATAAATAATTAATATTAAATTCCTATAAAATGATTTGGATAATTATAAATAATTAATATTAAATTCCTTTGAAAGATAGCTAACGACACTTGGATAAAAATATTTAACATCAAGAAGTAATGTTTAATTCTTCAATGAAGGGTATAAATGTCATTTTCACATATTTGGTACTTGTTCAAACTATGCCGGAAAGTTACCGGAGGGTTGGTCTCTACAATCTGGGACAAAACCTCAAGAGGTGTATGTAGAATATCAGAAAATACAAGGAGTCTATCAATAATTGTCAAATATGAGGGGGAGTCTATCAATAATTGTCAGATATGAGGGGGTGTAAGTGAAATTTACCAAAAAAAAAAAAGAAGTAGAACCGTAAAAGGAAAAATAATGTAAGTATGGCATATAGTATGTAACTTTCAAGCAAGGTTTTTATTCTCAGGATCGTGGATCGGACTGGTCTGAGACGATCCCTATATGGATCGGTGATCTGGTCTAGAATTGGCCGATCTAGGTCCGATCCAAAAGTTGGATCGTCGTTTAATAATAAAAGAAAAAATTTGGATCTGGCGATACTGGTCGGTATTGGCCGATACTTATTGGATCATTAATTTTATAAATTAAAAAGAAAAAAAATTGGATCGGTTGGATAGGTCCGATTCAGTCACTGGACCGGTCCGGATCGGTATCGGTTGGACCGGTCCAATCCAAAGCCACTTGATACAATACTTGTGGCTTGGGATCAGACCCCTCCTGGATGATCCCGATACGGATCAGTTCGATCCTTAAAACCCTGTTTTCAAGTACGCGACACTAATTTAATCAGAGAAAACCCAGGTGTACAAAAATAAATAGCAAAAACATAAATATAGTTCATGTGCACACATAAAATAGCTTTTGTACAATAGATATCAAATCGGAATTGAAACTAATCTTTGCTTAATCCTTCGTATGGCCGCTCTTTTAGTATTCCTGTACCTGGAACTCCAAAGCTCTCTACGCACAAAAAAAAAATGTAAAGAGTCAGATACAATGGTTTAACTTCTCGGCCAATCTAAATGCTCCCTGGGTTCCTGGCTTATCTCCCAAGCACCTTCAGTAATCTCATCAAACAGTTGATCCCAAAGCCAATTTGAGTAGCCCAAGAAAAACCAATAATCAACAGCAGATTGGTTCCCTGACTTCAGTCCTTAAATTTGTTGAATTGTTACTAACTGATCAAGAAAGTAAACACCTGGTAGAACTTCTGGGTACACCTCTTTAACAACTCTCTGGACCAAGCTGACAAAAGGCATTCCATGTGCTATGAGTGGGCCTCCAAATGACAAAGGAGCCTGTTTTAAAAATTCCAAGCCTCCCTCTAATTCCTGGAGGGTATCCCATTTGATGTGTTTGTTGATAATCAAACCATGAAAGCCAGTTATGTGATCTGCCTTCACAATGAGGATAACGGATTTATCAAACGGAGATGCGTTTAGAAGCTTATCGGTAGCAGTAAGGATGGAGCCAACCACGACACGAGGAGATGATTCATGCAATTCATTTGATGTCTGAGAACTGATCTGATGGCATTTCACTGCTGTATTTAACAAAGGTTCACGGTATTTTCTCTTCACAAGAGAAGCTTCCTCCTGAATTGTGCTTAGAGATTCATCTTCTAATGAAGTCTGCTTTCCACCGCCTTTTTATGATTCAGTCCAAAACTTACCTATCGAAAAAAGGAAACAAGTTCAATAAAAGAAAACAAGTATGCCATTACGACATCAAGCACACGTGTGCACACACACACACATATGTCCAAATAATCCCGTACCATAACATCTGGGATAGTAGTAATTAGTGAAACAAGAATACTTGTACAAACCAGTGAAGTGACCCCATTTCCAACGGTCTAAAGATGGAAGTCATTGTAATATATTACCACAGGGAGAAGAAGCTCCAATTCTCACCTAAGCATGGCAGCTTAGTTGTACTATATATTACCACATGGAGAAGAGGGTCCAATTCACACCCAGAAGGAGATTCATCAAGTGTTGGAGGGGGAAAATGAAGATGAGGAGTAATGGTGGGGGTAGTTCGATTGCTTAATGCCTTGAAAACCAACCCAGATGACAAGCAACGAAGGTTTGAAGGACTAATGTTCATATACATGAAGATCAATGGGAAGCCATGGTTTGAAAGGACTAATGTTCATGGACTTAAAGATCAATGGCAATGCCATCCGAGCCATGGCAGACAAGGAGGCCGTACATAACTATGTTGCAGAGGATGGGGCCAAGTAACTGTAGTTGAAGCTTGAGGAGTCATGCCACATCAATTATTCACACTGTAGCTAGGCTAGCTAGCAGTAATCCTCGTGGATGACTTCCAAGTCATCATTGGGATTCCATTATAACAAAGCACAAAGTTGATGCTAATGACACACTTGAAGTCTTTTTGTTTCCTTGAGGATACTCCTTTCATGGTTCTTACAAAGACAAGGATTGGCAATGAGAAGTTTTTTTCAACCTTACACCTCGAGAAAGGTTTAAATCAGGACGAGTTAATTTACTAGGCCACGTTGAGGGAAGAGAGCATGCACATGTTGGTGGTGCCAAAGGAAGTGCTTGGCATATTGAAGGAGTTTGTTGGTGTCAAGCCAAAAGAGTTGCCCAAGTTGCTTCCCCTACCTAGATATGTGGACCCTCAGATTGAACTTATTACCAGGGCCAAACCGCTGGCTAAAGCCCCTTATCATATGGCCCCTGCGGAGCTGGTAGGACTTCGTAAGTAGTTGGAAGAGATGTTGGAGTCTTGTTTTATTAGGCCATCCAAGGCAGCACATGGGGTACCAATGCTCTTCCAGCATACGCATGATGGGTGTCTTAGACTGTATGTTGATTACAGCATGCTGAACAAGGTGACAATGTGGAACAAGTACCTAATCCCCCTAGGCTTGCCTTGCAATCAGATTACTACCAATTTCCAATCACGGAGGTGATGAGCCTAAGACTACTTCATCACGAGGTAAAAAGTATATGGGTTCTTGGCGATGCAATTTTACTAATGAATGCATCAATCACATCCTACAATCATGAACAATATAGAGATATTCCATGGCAACTTAAAAAAGTTTTTCATGATATACTTTGAACATGTCGCCTATAGCTCCTCGACATGGGAGGAACGTGTTGGGCATCTCCATTCCATGCTAAAATTGCTACAAAGAGTAACTTGACAGCTACATAACCAATTCAACTTGGATGGTTTCAAAGAAAAATGCCTGCCTATCCAAGAATTTAAAGAACTAGGGTTCCTCATTATAAATGCGGGAGAGGGAGGGAGAGAGAGAGAGAGAGAGAGCCGACATCACAAGAAAACCCACAAATCATCTCCCAAGCGACGGAAAAAGTGATTCGCCATAGAAATCTTCTTCCAAATGGTGTTTCTTACCATCCAAATAGGAGCAGCAACCTTCTAAAAATTCATAGCATCGGAAATCCGACTTTCCTTACGAGGAAGGCGATATGAGTCGTGAAAGCGGAAAGACATCATTCCCAGCCTCCCTTGATCTGAAAGGAATCTACTGTCACGAAACAACACGGATAAGGATTCAACCTCAGCACGAAGAGTCCGGTTTATTGTTAAGGAAGGATCAGATTGCCAGAGATCGTTAACCAGCCATAGTTCTTCTTGCTTCTAGATACAGTACTGATAAACAAGAATCAAGCCTACACAAACAGCAAGCTCCACTAACCAATAACTGAGAAAGAAGCCAGAACGACATACGCAACGTGTGTGAGAAAGAAGTTCAAGCATACAAACATCTGTTTCAAAAGACAATGTAGCAATCACTGGAAGAAAGAAAATAATTTCTCCCCACTCAGAATGATGAACTGTAAATAGGGGAGGAAGAGGTAGATCCTCAAAAAGTTCCGGATAAATATGAAAACTCACAAAGAGCCCAACACGTTGCTTCGACATGTCATTTGGACAACGACAGAACAGTCGTTCTATTGAAAGGTTCCCAGATCAAAAATGGTGCCTAAGGACTTTCAATACATCCAAACCAAAAGATAAGTCTGGTGAATAGTTGGAAGGAAAAGCCATACAGGTAAAAGATCAGAGTAAAAAATAATTTGAAGGAAGAAGATGAAAAGTCTCTTGAGCAGAAGAATCGAAACAGCATATGCATAGAGTCAACGCAGTAAAGCGCCTGAGTACAAAAAAGGGAAGAAAAGACTTCCTTAGGAAATGACATTTTCCCACCTCCGAAAAAGCAAAATACATACAAGACAGACAAAGACTACAGACATATAAGGGACGGAGAGACGCTACCGAACAGATATACCCCGTCTTGGGAAACCAAGCGTCTCTCTGAAGCAACGAGGTTCGAAATATATCTCGGCGACCTGAATCTTCAAGCTTCATTCTTCTACAAAAAGTTCAGCAGCTTCAGCTCAGGCATTTAGATGGAAAAGGCTGGTGAATAATGGGGCCCACTTGGGCGCCACACAATCATAATTATGAAAGAGTTATATGGGACCATAATCTAAATAAATATTTAATCAACGAAGTCATCTCATCCATCCTCTCTATGCTCGCTATCTCTCCGAGCAGTTGAGAAGTGTTCACGGCAACTGGATCCGAATTGGAGAGGCGTATAGCTTCCATTAGACAAGAAGGCTCTTCACCAGCTTCAAAACGGAAAGGATAAAACCAGCAACATACCAAATATATGGCCTCTTTCGACCATAAGCAATCCTTGAAAACACCATAATGCCCACGGTCATCCAAATGGCGAAGTAAACGACTCAAACGGTCAACATGGAAATGGCAGTCAAGAAGGGCAACTTCATTCAGAAAGGTAATGAATTCAGCCCATTTGCAATGACGTTTACCAACACGTTGGGGGTACGGAAGAACCTCAAAAAGTTCAGGGTATACAGTGGTATGGATGAGGTTTTCTATGTTGGAAGCTCGAGCATGGTAACCCCAATGGCTGTTCAGACGAAAAACAGAGCGATGTCCCCGACGGTACAACTCATAGTGCCTTTTCTTTGATCATGCACCCTGCATAAATTTGGGACGTCCCCTGTCACCGGTGACTGGTGCAGTCTGACAGGAAGACCCTGGATCATTCGATGAAATAACCCAAGGGGGAGAAGGCCCTGAGTTATCAGGTGCAACGAGCCAAGGAGAAGAAGAATCTGGGTCATTTGGTATAGTAAACAGAAGAGTAGAAGATTGAGAACCATTGATTGAGGAAGCAATAGAAGCATCAATGGCCTCCGTGCATAGTATCAGTGGTAGCACTAACCTCTTCATCCACTCGAATGGATTCCAATTCAAAGTTGAACATGATGAAGAGCCATTCACTGGTATAGAAGTCTCGTTTTAGGAACAAAGGAAGAAGGAAAAGTACTTTGTAGAAAGGATACGGGTAATGAGAAGTAGAAGACACACTTGATATTTAAACATGCATAAGGAAACTAAAACAACGCCAAGGAATGGGAACAGATCATTAAATGAACCAAGATAGTTGCGGTGACAGTCTGCAGAGAAGATGAAAAAAAATTATATATATTAAAGTAAAAAAGAGATGGCGGAGATTACATGAAAAAAGAAGAAGAGAAAACATGATTACAATAGAGTGGGCAGCAAGCAATACAAAAGCACATATCTTGAAGAAAATAATTAGGGAAAATGATTCCCGACTTAAACAATGTCAATGCCAAGCAAACCAACGCCAAAACTAGTGTCGAGGTCAGCCTTCAAAGAAGATAATTCTTCTAACGATTACTTCCTAGCCTCTAATGCAGCCTAACATTGGTTTTGCATTTCTTACAACTCTTGCTCGCAAACAGCGAGATCCTTGCTCAATTGTAAAAGCTGAGAAGATAGGGCCTCATGCTAGCTTCGAAGGAGTGAAAGACAAGCATGAGATAGCATAGGTCCTGTACAATTGATAAGGAATCTTGAAATCTTTCAACACTTCCCCATGCTTCTCCTTGATAACTTTAAAAAGATCAGTAAATTCTAAAGCTACAATCTCGCCAGCAAATTTGACATTGCTCGCGGTAGGAAGTCATGCCTCTAAGAATCCTCACCCAACAATATTTCCACCAGCTGCAATTAGTAGATCATTAGTAATCCCGCCACCTGATTCGCCAACACCCTTGCCCGTAGGAAGAGTCCATTGTTCAACAGGCGAATGTTCCCGCGAATACCATGGCAATATTCTCCTCATCATCCACAGAGATGGGAGTTTGAGAAGAATACCATGGCATATTCTCAATTGAAGGATGGCGAGGGGAGGAACGCAAAGGATCGATCAAGTCGGCTGCCTCTTGAGAACGCTTCCCCGTCGTCTGTTGAACGGGCAAGGGAGCACCATCTGCTTCATCCGAAGGAGACCCGGAAAACAAGCCCTTACCAGGAATCTCTAGGAGTCCTCCAAGCAAAGGAAGATTGGCTAAATAAGTCGGAGTGCATGCTCCCGTAGATTGCAACAAATCAAAATGTGGACTTCCCATTTGTAAATTGCCAGAAAAGATTTCCTTGCCAAGTGTAGAGGGAACTGACCACAGAAACACCACACTAGTATTCCCGAAAGAGAGCATAAACGGCGCTTGAGACTCTTTTCAAAACGCTCGAGGGATAGAAGAAATGGAAAGCTGAGCAAAATTCGCTCTTGCTTGAGCTTCTCTCTCCAAAACAGACTGTGAATCTCCTGTTGAGGATCCATCTTCAGATTGATCTCCAATAACAGACTCGTCCGAAATTTCAATGCCTTGTTCAAATTCACGACGAGAAGGCTCGCGTTGACAACGGATTAAAAGAAGAGCTTTAATACAAAGTTACGTGGAAAGTGTACAATCAATGAAAAAAAGGAGTACGACAACATACCTTGCCACTTTGGCGCCTGGAGGAGGAAGCGACATTAGAAGCTCGTCATTTAGAAGGAGGATCGACATCTCTTTTGGACACTCTTAGAATGAGATTTTAAGCACTGATCTTTGGCAAGAACTTCGGGAGATATCAGCAGAGGTGGGTCCTCTTGAATAAAGAATTGAAGGTACCCATTGTTTTCTTCCAGAACTTAACCATCCCCATAATACACGTTCCTTGGCGACTGGGACCAGGTACGGGATGATAGAAAACAACAACGCAAGGAATTTATTAAACTCGCCAAACAAATAAGAACGACCAGCTCTGAGATTGCTCAATTAACCGGTGGAATGATGAGGGGAAGCCTAATCCAAGTCAAATTGCCGCATCAAACGATGAGGGTTATAAGTAACATAGAAAAGAGAATCATTCTTGTAACCAAGAATGCAACAGGGAGTAATCGCAGGCATGTAGTTGAAGTGATGGACGTCCAAGTCCTAGGATTGATACAAAGAGAATGTTTCCATTTCTTCATCGGAATCAATGGCGCCGCAATATACGTGATGGAAAATACCAGCAGGAAGGTACACGTATGGACGAAAAATAAATTTAGAAGCATCGTCGAGCATAATGATGGCGTGAACCCCTTTATTGGGTTTTATCCCAATGCCACCACTAACGAGGATTTTTGACCTGCACCAACACAAGACGATCAACTATGGTGGATCCCTCGAGATGAGAAACCATTTGACTTTGGAAAGAATTAAATTCCACTGGCGTTGCATAACCAGAAAGCCTTTCATAAAGCCACACTTGCAAGAAGGGAGAATGAACAAAAGTCTCTATGTCAAAGCGCCCATGGGAATGCGTCAGTTGTTCATGAAAGAAATCCAACTCTTTATACAAGCTCCCCCAAAACATTAGTGCCAAAGGAAAATTTACACCTAACGCCATAGGAAAATGCTTGGTAAGAACCTTCTCCTTAGGGTAACCTTCAAATAGAAAACGGGAAAGGAAAAAAAAATGCAATCATAGAGACTTGTTCCTGCAGTTGTGAACACCCTTTCGATGGATTGAAACAGGAAAATCTTCTTGATCTGTGAATGTTTGCAAAAATAGCTGTCGGAGATCTGTTGGCTGCCGGAGACACTGGATGAAATCGTGGTGGCATTACATGGTGTGGTGAATCTCAGAGAAAATGTTCAGGGTAGCAGTTCTGCGTGTAATTCTCAAAAAGGAAGTCAGGGGAAGGAAAATGTGAGCTACAGGGATGTCTTCAATCAGAAGTATCAAGAATAAACTACCTGTTGCGGCAGTTGGTGGGGGGTCGGTGGAGAGAATCAGAATTGTTGTTGAACGGAAGACCTTCAGCTTCGATCTGGGCGATGAACTGAACAAGCAGCAAGTCAGAGTGGCTGAATCAAGATTCCAACAAGGTCAGTCGTGGATCTGGTTCTCGGCTGGAGAGATTAGATGGTTGGAAAAACTGGTGGTTAATCTCAGGGTTGGTTCGATTAAACCCTCTGTGTCAGGGTCCTTTAGAGATGGTAATCAAGTCTTCATCGCTGAGATGCGTGCGAATAACAGAGGTGTGGTGTTGAAAGTGACTTCAATTGGCCACAATGGTAGAGGTCGTTCTCTGTTCTTTCCGCCATTGGAAGGGTAGTGGAGCTACGTGGCCGAGTCGATCAGACGAGTACTCAGTAGTAACAATAGTGTTGGTCGGCGCAGTGTTGTTGATGCTCCAAGTTTCAGCGTTGTGACGGCAGGAGGCCCCCCGAAAATCACAGTCAACCTTGGGGGAATAGCTCCGGCTGTCAAACCGACTGTGGCGGATGTTTCTCTGTGCGAGTTTGGGTGGCAGATCTCGTTATTAGGGATTTCTGCTCATCTTCGAGACCCTATTACTCTTGAGGCGATCGGCAGCTTTCTAGCGGGTTTTTCGGGGAGGCGATGGGAGTGTGTCGCGTTTGCTTGTCAAGGAACGTCGTGCCTATCGCATTCCAAGATCGGTGTGATCTTTGATCAGAAATTTTGGTACAAAATATTCATTGAAATAGTAGCTGAAGGTGGTGTTACAGAAGCTGAGGGGGCTTTCGGTGACTTGCACTCATTAGAGAAGACAATGCTGAGGTGGCATCTGAGCCGACACGTGGCTGCAATCAAGGGGGAAAAGTGCTTTCCGGGGTCAGTGGCTGCAGATGGTAGGTTAGATGGCGGCACCCTTGCTCAAATGTCTTTTCTCTTGCGCAGAGTGTAGCTGTCGAGAAGGGGGCTGTCAAATTTTCAAAATCTTTTCCCTTTTAGAGTAAGTCTAGATCTGAGAAAGGGAAAGAGGTTGCAGACACTCGGCTAGGCCCGAGTGTGTTTCACGGTCTTTCCGCCAAGACCCTCTAATGTTCAGTGTCATGGGCCTATGAGGGATGCGGAGTCCAGAGTCCTTAGGGCTCTTGCTGTCGCGGGAGCGTGTAGGGGACCAAGGCCCAGAGTGCTTGGGCCTGAGCGTGATCTCCAATTGGGGTCTGGGCTGGATGTTGTTGGCTGTAACTTGAGCCCGAGTAATCATTTTAAGGCTGGCATGGGCTGCAATGTGACCATTGAAGCTACAGGGTTTGTTCTTCCACATTTTGATGAAGCTTTTAGTGGGGATGGCCAGCAGAAGAGTAACAGTCTGAAGCCGTCGAATAGTGGAGGGCGTTCAAGCTGTAACTCACCCAATAAGGAGGATGTGGACTCAGTGGCGTTGCGTCAAGGGCTTACAACTGTATTGGGAGAGTTCCTCGCGCCCATAGAGCAGGCGTTAAGAGATCTTTGTTCGAGAGTGGTGTCGTTAGAGGCGTATGGCATCGGTTCTGTTCAGCAAGACTTCCCTGCTGGTATTAACCCGGAGCCTCTGATTTCTGCCCACCTCGGAAGTGGGGCTTGTCTAATTAAGCAGGTCTATGTTAGGAAAAGTCCATGGAAAGATCATCAATCTGCGAGAGAGCTGTCAGCACTTGCTGTTGGGGATCAGGGTCATGAGGTTCGTGGATTAGAAACTAATATAGTGAGGCTGCCAGAAGCCAAATCCGTGGTGGAATCTGTTCGACATTGTCTGAATCCGATTTCTGTGCAGACTTTTGACCAGTGTTTTGATACTCTTAAGTGCAGGCTATTCTTTTGTTTCGTCAAGACGTCCGTCCAATTCCAATCCTTGCCTTGCTTTGGCTGATTTGCCTGCACACTCTTTGCGTAAGACAAAATCTTCCAACCTTCCTGTGAATTCTTTATTTACTAACAGTTTCTGTGCAGCACCGTGTACTTCTGTTGTTTGTCAGCCTGTTAATGCTAAAAAGCTTAAAAAGCCTGTTTTGGATCATTGTGTTACCCCTTTTCATATGGATGGGGGTGAAAAGGATAATGGGGTGATTGATGGGTTAAGTGGCTGTGATGGGGTTGTCACGGAGCACGACCTAGGTTTAGTCTCTGTAGGGATGGATAAGGTTTCAGGTGGTGAAGGGGAGAGAGAGGAAGGGGAGGTGGATAGGATGGTCCTCTTTGCGTCCAAGGTTTTGGATCAGGTCCGAGATGGTGAGGGTAAAGGGGTGTCACTTTGGGAGGTTGTAGACTCTTTTAGCAGTAGATTCGAGGGCGGTGATGAAGTTATGCCATGAAGATTATAAGTTGGAATATTAGAGGCCTCGGTAAGGCCGAGAAAAATAGGGCGGTTAGGGACTTGTGTGCGAGTGTCAGTCCAGATATTTTGGTGTTAGTTGAAACAAAAAAGGTTGTGATCACTCTAGTGTTGGTGCGGCTCCTTTGGGGGGATAGATATTGTAATTGGGAGTTTTTACCTTCGATAGGGGCTTCGGGAGGCATTTTAGTGATGTGGGATATGGATGTTTTGGATAGTAGAGAGGTGTCTCGGGGTCGTTTCAATCTGTCCATTTAGTTTAGGAGTCGGTCTGATGATTTTGTCTGGGCCTTGTCTGCGGTCTATGGGCCTAATAGAGTGAGGGATTATGCGGCCTTTTGGGAGGAAATTAGGTTTCTTAAAGGTCAGTTTGAGGAGGCTTGGTGTCTGATTGGGGACTTCAACGTGTCCCGGTTCGTTAGTTAGAAGAGTGGAGGGGTGACTAGAGTTACGAGAAGTATGAGGAGATTCTCGTCTGTGATTAGGGAATGTACTTGGTGGATTACCCTCTACATGGGTGTAATTTTATACGGTCGAATGGGGAAGCTCGTCCAATTTGTTGTCGATTGGACTGTTTCTTGGCCTCTGTTGGGTGGGATGAGCATTTTCCCTTCACCAACGAATGGCTTTTGGTTTGAAATACCTCGGATCATTGGCCTATTCAGATTAGCACGACCTCTAGACAAAGAGGATCGGCCCCTTTAGATTTGAGAATATGTGGTTGTCCCATCCTAACTTTAAGGAGTTTATTCAGTCTTGGTGGGTGGAGTGCATCGGTGCGCATCCTGGGTGGGCAGGTTTCAAGTTCATGCGAGGGTTAAGAGACCTGAGATGTAGGATTAAGAACTGGAACAAAGAACTCTTTGGTATCATTGGGGACAGAAAGAATAATCTTTTGGGTCGGGTTGCAGAGCTTGATCATAGTGAAGGGGTGAGA
>JAUPMG010000017.1:1643028-1664670 GCA_031762675.1 Pachysandra terminalis
GAAGTGGGAGGCTTGCCATGTAATTTCCAGCACTTGTCACGCGTGTGACCAACACCGCCACAGTGAAAGCATATAATATTCCCATCGGGTCCACCCCCCCTCCCGGTGTCCTCCCCCTCTACCACCACGTCCTCCTGACTGGACGTGACCGACCAAAGCCACGTGATCACTCGTATCTATAGTGTTAAGGGCAGAACGGACGGAGCAAAGTACACGGGAATAAACCTCAGTCAATGAAGATTCACGACTTGCTATGATCTGGGATCTAGCAGGGTCAAATTTTGATCTCAGACCACTCAAAAAAGCCATGACCGCTAATTGTTCTTACTACTGTCGCATCTGATTCACATCTGCAGTCAATGGCATCAATACATTCAGTTCTTCATATGCCCTCTTAAATGCCGCAAAATAATCACTAACCAGGATATCACCGTGCTCTGATTGGAAGAAGGAAAGATATACATCATAAAGACGATTCAGATCGTCTTTGCCCGAGTACAGGACCATAAGATATTCTCACAGTTCCTTAACTGTATCACAATGTGTTATCAAGACAGATACCTTGGGGTCCATAGAATTAATCAACTGATTATACAATCTAGCATCATCACGCAACCAGTTTTTTGTACCTACTGGAGTTGTTCTTGGATCAAGAGAATTACCCGTAAGATACTCTTTATCCATACCACGAATAGCAAATAAAATAATTTTGCGCCAATGCGGAAAGTTGTTCACATCTAAGCGTTGATCGGTAAGACGCATAGATGACAACACAATCTCAGAAATAACCAGTTTTGGTTCAGCCGGATTCTGTTCGGAAGTACTCATGATGATACAACCCAAAAAAAAAACAGCAACAGAAAAGCTCACCAAAAAGGAGAAAATAGGGGGAATTTGCACCCCTCCACGCGCCAATCACGATCAATAGCCACCCTTCCGGGCGAAAAAATCTTCTTCGACAAGAAACCTCATCACCCCTTCAAAATCAGGCTTTCATGGGGAAAATCAATCAAACTCAACAAACCAAACTCGGATCAAACATGTAAAGCCCTAAAATGTCGATCCATCAAAGAGAAAAACCCAAAACTACTAGAAAGAGGTAACGCAATCACTACCTCACTTCTATGGGGAACCCGAGAGGTAGCGTGAGATCGCTACCTCTTGGCTAGAGTAGGCGAGATCAGCAGAAAAATAAAAATGAGAAAAAGAAGAAGGAAAAGAAAAAGAGAGAGAAAGTGAGAAGGAAAAAGAGAGAGAGGGGTCGGCAAGACCAGGAGGAAGAAGTGTTGCCGCCGGCAACACTTTTTTTTATTTTTCTTTGAGATGCTCTGATACCATGTTGATTAAGCACTCAATCGTACTCTTCTCAATTAGAGAGAGCACATATATATAATCTAGAATTAAGGTTAACAGTACAATAAATATGAAAGATAAAAGAGATGGGCTTATGGGCATTTCGGCCCATTAGCTATTCTAACACTTTATTACATGAAAAATATATCATGAAACATACATAAGCTAAAAGCTCGGATGAGTAGACCTTCATAACAAGATATTTACTCATATCCCAATACTACGAGAAAATAGATATAATAATAATGATTTAATGATAATCAGGAAAATATATGAATGATGATAAATCTGGAAAATATACATGATAATAATGATGTGGATAACAACAAATCAATGACTATGCTCTCACCAAATCTCACTTGGTTTGTATCCTAAGAATATCATAGTCATATTCACAGGTCTACAATGCCCAATTCTACATGAATAATTATATCAAATGCATCATACACAAGATAACAACAATAATATCAACAATCAAATGTAATGCAATATGCCTATTGTATGGCATTCAAATAGTGTAAGTCTCATACTAGATCTAATCTCATATACAAGAATGTCCCACTAATGTAAATCATGCCCCAAAACATGACAATGTGATAATGGATTATTCTATGTGTGCATCATAGTTCTAAGGGACTTCGACCTGGAGGGCACAATCCCCTCACCTTATTCTTGATCACGGGAACATATCCAAGGTTTCACTAATGTGAACTATCCTCAGTGAGCCCTACATTATCCGAATACTAACAGAAGGTGACTCTTATGATTCAAATATTGGGTTTTACTAATGTGAATTATCCCTCACCTATCATCTTACCACAAGTCTCTTTGGGATCCTCAAACAAGACTTATCCCTCAACTTGGGTGAAAACAAACACTTGGTCCCTCATTGGACAACTAATTGAGTCAAAGTAATATCCTTAGTTGGTCTGGCACAAGGTGCTCCAACACTAGGAAAACAGGGAAGCTATCATAGTTGGGTGGTCAATATGCAATTCATTCTTTCAGATCCTTTATTAATGCAATGCACACACAATGATTTCATAGCACATATATTCAAAACAGCACATTCTCATGATCCTAGATACTATAATGCACATAGCTTAATATATAATTCAATACACATGTAGGCATGATGAAAGTGTCATAAATACAATAATTAGAGGTAATGTGTCCCATTCAGATCAGATATGAAGTATTCACAAATCAATGATTCCTTGTGCTAATAAATCATTTAATGATGGTAAAAACACAAATATGATTCATACATGATATTAACAAGCTAATAAACCAAAAAAACATCTGAGCATGTGTATAATATGCAAACAAAACTAGATGAAGTGTTGTGTGAGTGTTTCTTGATGTATCCTAAAATCTCATACTGTTGTGGGAAGTTCTAAAAGGTCAAATTTTTTGTCTAAAGAGTCATATTTTGATATATGTATTCCAGGTATCTGAAAACATGGTAAGTCATCTATAACTGACATTATACAGGTGTCCAAAGTGTAAAACTACATAGAATCCAACACGGGATTTCGGTTGGCCGTCGAATGACTATCAGTCGACCGAAATTTGGGAAAGTTGTTCCAACTCAAAAATACTTCTACAGGGGTCTAAGGAAGGTCCAATTAGGTCAAATATGCAAAAATAGTTGGGGGTCAAATCTAATCGGTTGGCATGTTGGTCGACCGATGGGCGGTCGGCTGCTTGGTCAGTGAGCAGGCCAAGGGCTCGTGGTCATCGGTTGACTGTCGGTTGACCTATGGGGCAACCGACAGGGTTCTATGTTCTTAAATCTGACATAGATTCAATGTTTTAGGCATAACTTTCTCAATACTTATCAGAATTACTTCAAACTTGTTTTGATGTGTTCCTAACGAACGGGAGAATGTTAGAAAAATATAAAATAAATTATATAAAATATTTACCTAGGGTTCTTTAATCGATAAAGTCAGATCTTGAAATCTGTCCAGTTTTAGTACTTCTTTTGGTTTCTTAACCGGATGGTGATAATTATGTCTTTACTAATATTTCTTTTAGGGTTTTAATGATAAGAACATGAGGAAGGTTTTGAAATCAAGAACAAGGATTCCATCATGTTTACAACATTAAGCTAGAAGTCAATACACAAGATAATGAAGGAAAACTCACCTATTTGCTGTAGATCATTTCTTTGATGTGTGTTCTTCAATTTTTTGGGTTGTTGATCATCTTCTAGTTTCTCCTAGGGTTTCCCACAAAATTTCCTTGTTTCTAATCTCTTAACTCACTTGTTTTACTTATCTTTATAGTGATTTAGGTATTCTAGTCATATTAGAACTATTAGTTGGTGTTTAGCAGTTATCTAGACTCCTAATTTGAATATTAACTTGTATTTATTAATTATCTATTAATTAGCTACGAAATTCCTTATTAATTAATTAAGTATTTAATTCCCTTGGGCCTTAGGGATCTCACTTAAGCCCATTACTGTAGTTGCTAAGCCCATACCTAGTCTAGTTAAGCCTAACTAATGTTATAAGCCCAATTTTCTTATTCTAAGCCCAATTAGTGCAATTAAGCCCAACTACTATTATAAGTTCTTAATTTATTTATTTTAAGTTACATATTACTTTATAATTATATTAATTTATAACTTTCGGTTAGTTTTAATTTAGGGAAAATTACATACGAGCCTTATTTTACAGCTTTATCTTCTTTTCAGTCCTCTATAATTTTGCTACCTACTTATCCTTCCTACTTTACAATTTATTTGTCAGTTCAGTCCTATAACAGTGCCAACTAGGATAAAGTAATATTTTAAAAACAAAAAATTAAAATTAAAACTTATAAAAGTACCTAAATACCCTTACTAAAACCAACAAAGACCCTCTCATCATCCCACCACCACCACCACCCACCCACCCCTACCACCACCAACATCCCCACCACCACCCTCACCCCACGACCATCACCCCAACCACCACCACCCTCACCCCACCACCACCCACCCCTACCCTCACCACCATCCAAACCACGCCACCACCACCCCACCACCATCACCCCACCCCATCACCACCACCACCACCGTCACCCACCCCTACCACCACTTCAACCACCGGTCCACCACCACCACCACCCCACCCTCACCCCACGACCACCACCACCCCAACCATGGTGGTGGTGGTTGAGGTGGTGGTGAGGGTGGTAGGGGTGGGTGGGGGGTGGGGGTCGTGGGGTGAGGGTGGTGGTGGTCGTGGTTGTGGGGTGAGGGTGGTGGTGGCGGGGTGGGTACTTTAATTTTAATTTTTTGATTTTAGAATATTGCTCTATCCTAGTTGGCACTAGTATAGGACTGAAATGACAAATTAATTGTAAAGTAGGAAGGATAAGTAGGTAGCAAAATTATAAAGGACTAAAAAGAAGATAAACCTATAAAGTAAGGTTTATATGTAATTTTCCCTTTAATTTATGGCTTTAATAAATTACTATTTTGCCCTTCTTAAGAAAGTTCTTTTCTAGTCTAGTTTTTCAGGTCCTTACAACAAACCTCAAGAAAGTTCATGCAGTCATACTCAACAAAAAAATTTAAAATTTATTATTCATCTATCAGTTGCATACAAGCTTGGATAACTATGTGATGTTGCCTGGGTCCTAATGATTGAAGGTTAATATACTTGGACTCAGCAATATGTAAAACTTTTTAACATTTGATTCTGAATAAATACTTTTAAGTGATAAAAAAATAAACTTAATGCAGATCATAATAAAAATTCTACATTTAATTCATCTATCAATTACAGAAATCTTGGATAATTATATGATGTTTATCACATGCAAATGCACATGCAATGTTACTAAATTTAATGAAACCACCCACCCTGACCGGATGGTCATTCCAAATAAAACTACTAGGGGAGGATAGATAACTAATACATAATACAGTTTACAAGTGCATACCATTTATAGACGCTGATCCACTGTTCCCAGATTCATGCCTCAACATGTTCATGTATCCCGTGAAGGTTTGGTATACTTCACGAACAACCAATTCCATTCTTTGGCAGAACCCACACCAACTATTGCTAAAAAGCACTAATACGTCCTTCTTCCAAGCAAGGCCAAAATTTTGAGTTTCAGATTGATTAAAACCGAGAACAAGTTCAGAAAAAGTATTGACTGTAACTCGGGGGATAAAATCCACCTCATGGAAATCCAGATTTACAAATGGTGGCTGTGCAGCCTTCCTTGAGCTTTTGAGAACAGATTCTGAACGTTGATATGGAAGAAGACTTCCATTAAGAAACCCATTAAGAAATTCAACTAGAGAAGAATAGCTAATAGCTTCCTCATCTCCGAAGACATAATGATGCTGTGAAATGGGATCAAGTATCACCACCGATGGAAGCTTTGATCCTGCAGTCAATGACTTAAGTAATTGGTAACCACCATCAGAGAAGAAAAACAGACCCTTAAAACCTCGATAGTGAACCTGTTCTTCCAGCAACTTTTCTACTTCCGTGGAACTTTTTTCCTCCACCGCCATATTTTTAACTGTACCAAGTTCATTGATTATGATCATTTGACCTGGTTCTGCAGAGCTATTATTGTCATTGTAAGTGCTCTCTTCTTTCTCATGTTGATAAGAAGCTTCCATATCACTAATACCAGGTTGTTCCCCGTGCTTTACTGAAGATATACTTGTGGTATTTAGTAACTGATCTTTACCAAGTTCATCTGTCATGATAACATGATTTGGTTCTGTAATACATGTATTATCCTCATAGTATATATTTTCACTATCATATGGAGGAGTACGTCGATCAAGAACAGATTGTTCCTCATGAGTCGCTGCAGATATACTTTCCGTATTTAATAACTGATCGTTGTCCAAACTGACACTATTCTCAACAATGCCTTCCATGAGGAGCTCTGATGGAATTTGATCAGGTTGGACATCTTCTGTCCGTGACTCTAACAAATCTGCTAATTTGACCTCAAAATCATCAGTTAAAAGTTGGAAGCCTACCTCTTTTGCAAGTAAACTTAATTTTGCTTCCTTCTTCTGCTGAAGTAGGTATGACAAGATGTCATTCACAGAATTACCCTGTACATCAGCAGCTATATTACTTAGAGCAACATTTCCACCATCATTGGTGATCATAACAGTCATTCTATCTTTGAATTTAACCACCTGACTTTTTGAAGTGGCTTGTTGTCTTGGATGTTCGAATGGATATGAAACAATTCTACTTTCAGAGGCTTGGAAAGGTTGGGCTAAAAAGTACTGGGGATTGTCTATGTTTGTTCTACCCATCTGATTGGAGAACTTATTATGCAGCGCCAACTCTCTAAAACTGTCCATTGCTTCCTTGCTCTTACTTCTAAAGTTTGATGATTCTGACAATCTGTCCACAAAAAGTATGATTGATGGCCCATTTGAAGGTAAAACAGGCTTTAGATCATGCCCATCACCTTCCAACTACAAAATGCAAGAGATATATCTGAATCAACATGGAGGTAGATACTTAAAAAAAATGCTGATGTGAAAAGAAAGATATATGTACATATATGATTAGAATGAAAGCCAACAAGTACAGAGCTCCATACACAGCTTAAACATCCCATAATATTACATGGAAGACAAAGCAGCACTTCATAGGTACCTGGACATGCCAGGGGGAATCAGTGGACCACTTATTTTTGCACTATGTAATTGTGAGTGATATTTGGAGTTTATTCTTCCAGCAGATTGGTACCTGTGCTGATACCGATAAGTATATGTCATTTTCTTTTTTCAAAGTGAAAGAGACAACACTGCTATAATTACTACAGATGCGTATATGTCATTTGATAGATCAGTGAAGAGGGCTTAGAAGGAGGGGCAAGTGATGTATCAATCTCTATTCCATGGCATTCACATGGCATTGTGGAGAGAACAGGAGGATCTTTTAGGAAGTTCGAGCAAGCACTCAGTCTATGGCTAGATAGGTTTCTTTTTCCCCAGAATTTAGAAGCTTCTCTCTATCCAAGATTATCCAAGAGTGGGCCAACCATTGTGGTGTCCTCTCCTATGATAGTGAGCAGCACTTTGGCTAGGATACCTCACATGGATCCTCATTGGGCAATCCAACACCCTCCAGATTACGCACATATTTAAATATCATATAACAGATATCATTAATGGTTTCTCAGGCCCATTGGAGAGGATATATTGTCAAATATGAGATGTGCACTTATGTGGATGGATTGAGGGAGGCAAGGACTCGAGGCTGTTCTTTGCTGGCGGTGGAAGGAGACTTGGGTACTGTAGTTTCTTGCATTACTTCTCAGAGAGAATGGTCATGGAGGCTTATCCACTTTTTTCGCTTGGCATGGTTGTGGAGATAATCCTCTCATTTTCTCATATGCAAAGATTTACTAACCACCACGAGGAAAAATTGGCCAGGGGGAGTGTAGTGAAGGAGTCTTGCTTCTCAGGTATTTTTATCTAACTATCTATATATCTAAGGTTATATGATGTATAAATAGTTAATTACAAACACATAGATGCATATTTAATTACATACTTCAAAATTACATGTCAAAATGTTACGGATATTAACAAGATTCAATAATGCCAAATTGCCAACTAATATTTGTTAAGACAAGGTTAAGAGTGTGTCGCAGATCTCATCTGTCAATAAATTAATCCTTGATATTAAGCATGAGTACGAATATTTCAGTTAGAAGTGAATGCAAATGTTGGCAATCTATGAATGAAATTGTGGAATATCCATGAAATATCAAAACAGTTCCATATTAGTTTGAGCATTGAAAAATAGCATAATACAACACATTCAGGAAACATGACTTTGCTGGTATGCAAGGTGGATAGGCCAAAAGCATACATCCAAGTCTAACTAAGTCACAATAACTCAGTCCAGTCAAATTCATGAGATGAATCAAACAGATTCTTCTTTTCATTTTTTTTTCTTATTTTCTCGTTGAAGTCATATGGATATTGGACTAAGCAAGTTACCAGGGTGAAAACAGTAGCAACAATTATTGAACATAACCCAAAAAAAGCCTACCTCTGTAACAAGCGGATGGTGCATATGCAGAAAACTGTTGAGGTCATCCCCTTCTTTGAGAATTATTGAACCATTGGGGCATCCAGTAAAGTGAAGCATCACCAACCATGAATCAGAATGCTCAACACCCAAAGATGAAAGCATAGATCTTTCAGAAACAAGCCCAAACCTCTGCCTTTGAGGAGGCAGAAAGTATTCTCTTGCAATTGTTATGAACTTTGAGAAGAAAGAGTCAAAACGCTGAAACTCTTCAAAAGTACATGACACTCCAACCCTAGGGCCTGTGTTTTCACTCTCCAAGGAAAGATCATTGTCATTTGTTGACATCAAATCCACAAACCAAGGAATGCCAGTAGGCTCATTCTCGATCCCACAAGTTAGCCTCTCTTTTTCCTTCCCCTGTTTTTGATTCAAAAGAAAATTCAAATCAGGACTTCCATTACCTGACATCCCCATCTATTTTCCATTTCAAAATCAATATCATTGTGATGTGCATTTAAAATTACCAGCCACCTTCTGCTTTTCATTTTGGCCAGATAAAAGTGTTCTATTTGTCTCCCCATTGATGTTTGCACCTAAGATCCCCCCTACAATACAGTGCACTAGTCAAATATCTACAACAAACAAAACCCACAACAAGACACCATGAAACATGTTAATAGTGGAAATTTTGCTGTATGAATGCTTCTTTCTTTTATAACAACTAACAAGTATGATCCCGTGAAGAAGTTTCATGATGGACACATGCCAATCTGCTTATGAGGAACAAAATCTTAACTGTTTCTTTTTTCCTTTCACCGCCTTTTATGTTCAATTTTCAGTTCATGCACACACAAGTATGATCCCGTGAAGAAGTTTCATGATGGACACATGCCACTATGCTTACGAGGAACAAAATCTTAACCGTTTCTTTTTCCTTTCATCGTCTTTTATGTTCAATTTTCAGTTCATGCACACACTCCCCCACCACATGCATGCACACAAGCACGATATGCACCCACAAACACTAAGTGCCCCCCAACACGCCACACACAAGCAATAGCCGTTTAAATTGTGCTTGCATTCACATTTTGTACATCTGAAATATTTACGATTACGTTTATATGCATGTTCTTATACAAATACAAACCCAACAACCAAATCTAAGAAAGATAATCAAATTTGAATAGATATTTAGCTTTGAAGGAAAGAGAATTGGAAAATCATAACACTTGTAAATAGAAAAGAGGAAATAAACACCAAACTGAACAGCAGATAAGACAATCACCAGAAATGTTCTGTTTGGGTCTTTTCTTTTCCATGAACTCTTATTATTTGTAGTATAACACCTTTTGTGATAGCAATTTTTAACTACAAAGGCACAACAGATGCAATGAGAAGAGGAAAGCAAAGTTAAGGTAGCCTACCAGTGTCATGAAAAGTGTTGCTTCCATTGTTCTTTCTTTCAGACAATAATCTGGAGGTCCATCCACAAAATTCTAAGAGAAGGATGGCCCTGTCGGTAGATCCAAAAAATGATTTCAAATCCTCCTCGGTATTTAATGATTTCAATGGAAGTTCATCTGGTTGAAGTGACATAACATGATAAACAGAAGATAATATGTTTTGTGTCCGAAGTCTCCCTTGATATTTGTATGACACAGAGTAGTAGTATAAGAATAAAGATATTCCCTCTTTAGCACCAAGTATATCTGCTAGCATCCGGTCAGTATTTCTATATATAACCATCAGCTTTAATGTATCAAGCTTCCCTTGCCTTAGAGAAGCTTCTTCAACTACTTCCCTCATAAGTGATCGAGACTCACCAGACCCTGTGCATCAAAGATAGCACTTATAAAGCATAAGAGTAATATATTAGCTTACAAGGCAAAGCATTAAAGTCTTAAGTGGAGAACTGGTGGAAATTGCAAGCAACTCACTCATAATGCTGCCATTAATAACTGAACGAAATCAAGTGTGCGATATATAACATTTAAGAATGGACATGTTGGACATTACTTGACATTGGAGACAAAGAGAACAAAGTTCCTACAGCTATAAACCCCTATGGGCCAAACAGAATTTTTAAAATAAGAAAGAGGTGAGAAAATAAAGAGACAATGGAAGATTTGTGTAGAACAAGCCACAGGAAAGTGGTTGTCAATTCCAAGCCCGGATAGACACTACAGTTCAAACAAATGGAGAAAAGAAGAAGGATGCTCCCCTTACAAAAACAAACTCACTTCATTTTGATATTTTTATTCATTCTTCTTTCGCTTTGACATATTTATGTTATAATCAAAGAATTTAGTCAATATATTCATTTGAATGCAAAATCCGCTACCATTGTATCAAATCCTTCCTATATTAAGCTTGATAGCCTTAACCCCATCAAATCTACATAATAATCAATATATGCATGCACATATAATTACATACATATGCACTATGTAGCTATATTCTCTTCCGTATTGGTGGCATTAAGGGGACTATAAATTTGTGCTCTTTGTACCTCATTGCTCAAAACAAAGATCTATATAGTTTTGTTTCAACTTTCTAGTCTTATAACTTATTCCTATTTTGAATCTTAATTCCAATAAAACTAGTATATTTGACTTTATTTTTTTACAAATATAATAAATAAAAGGAATTGTCAACTAGGAACCCCTACTACACTGAAGTATGGTGTGTAATTAATGTGATGCCAGGTAAGATCTTACATAATTGATTAAATTCCATTTCTATTTTTTTACTTTTCTCCATGACCAGCTCAAGTACTTCTATGGTCTTAATATTACTTTTGTTTCAAAAAGCAGTTAATGGATCATACCATTCAAGAATTCACCTTCCGCTCTTCAGATAGCATTACGACAATGACCATATCAAAAAATACATTTTCCTACTTCCGCTCTTCAGCTCAAGTACGCTCTGTTTGTTTTAATGGACAATCAGGAAAATCAAGAAAATAAAAATTCAGAAAAATATTTTATAGATAAATATTTCCCTTTTCATATTTTCCAATCGTTGGGAACAACTATAGAAACAAAAAAAAATTATTCTAGAAAATGGAGGCTGCAACCAAACAGTTCTCCGGCGAGGTTAGTTGTAGGTGACGTGTCGATTGAGAGAGAGAGAGAGAGACCAGTTGCAGTAACATCTTGGTTGCAACAACACCGTCGGAGAAGAGAGAGAGAGAGAGAGAGAGAGAGAGCAAGTAATAGTGGTTTCTTCGGTGGTACGGAAGTATGAGGCGAAAACACCAAAGAGAGTCTGAATAGAGAGTCTGCGGCGGAAAACAACTTCCCCTGTATGTTGTTTTCCAAATTTCTGTCATTTTGGGAAATTATTTTTCGTCTTTTTAAAATTTTCCGCCGAAACAAACATTGGAAAAGTTTAAAGTTCTGAAAAATATTTTTTTTTCCATAGAATTTCCACCGAAACAAATAGAGCCTAAAGGACGAAATTTTTTGAAAATAAATAAAGCTTAAGAAACTAATGGACAAATCCTCCGGAATTTTCTGAAATTTCAAGCAAAATGCAACATTTCACAATGCATCAAAAGCTCCCTTTAAATCAACATTGCAGAAAGAAAAAAAATCTCCGAAAATATTTACGCAACTCCATTTCACGAACCGCAAATGAAACGTCTCCAAAGTTCTCGAAGTACGTCTTCAACATATTAAAATTCTACTAAACATTATCTCATTCAACGAAAAATCAAAATTTCAAACATATATTCAGTAAAATACACTTTTTCCCCCTCTCCATCACCAGAGAATCAAAAAACGAAACGAATTTGACAGTCAAAATTCGTAATTTAACATCTATACTACACATCTCACTGAAATACTGATTAAGGAAGTGATTCTCACAAGGTAATGTAACCATAAGCAGTATGTGCGGGTGGAGACGGATCTGAGATGAAAAGTTTTTCTTGGTGAGGATCTGCCATTCCAGAGTTCGATTTCGATTCGAATCAACAACGAGACCGTCGACACAGTAGAGAAGAAGAAGCATAAGAAAGGAAGCCATGGCCACAAATCTCCATGCCATAGAACCAGGATTCGGAACACTTCAGTTGCTGTGGTTGCAGAGGGAACCGGTAGCCTTGGCTTGGAGATCGGGGTAAGCGGCATATAAATAGGTAATGAAAATAGGAAATTACGAAAAGACCAGGACCCAGAAAGATACGAAAACTGCACGGTGTAAGATTCGTTACCGAATGGGCCCATCAGGTTACCTAGATTTATATTGAAATCAAGTATGATGGATGGATACGGTCCAACGGTCTGCAGCATTTCCCGGAATTGCAACATCAGCTGCACTGTCCTCGTCCACACATGTGGACGAATGGGGGTGCACTTGCAGCCAATTTAGCTTCCATGCTCCAAATAATGGTGAAGGTTGTAAACCAATCATATCACATACGGCGATGTACACAAATCTGAATCTGTAATAAATGATCTCTATCGAATTGAAAAACATCTCAAGATATACATGATTACTCATACTACACCCAATAGTCCATACTCGATACAATTAGAGATCTCAATATAGAAATATAATAACAATCCATATCTCAAATGGAGGGAGAAAATATGAAAACGGAGAAAGAGAAAGAGAATCTCTAGGCAAAGAGAGAGAGAGAGAGAGAGAGAGAGAGAGTATATAGGGTTAGAGTCTCAATCGTATGGAGCATTTTGAGAAGGGAGGAAGAGTTATTTATATCTATAAAATACACAACTCTACTCAACCTTGGACGCTATCTCCTAATCAAACAGAGAGAGTCCAAACTACACATGGTCTCCCACCAAGTATGAACGTTCCAATCATAAGTGAGGACCCGGGTTGGCCCAACCAAGAGATCCAACCGGGTCGACCCAACACTTAAATCCAACATCTCTCACTTGTTCATAGTGGGCACTAATTGTGCATCTCTCTCATTACACCATATCTTTATATCATGGATGTGAATCATACAGGTCGTTAAGCATGCGACCAACGAGCACAAAGTAATAGGCAAGCGACTCCATATCAAGTTCCATAAAACTGACATGATGATACACTCTCAAAAGTCTCGTCTATGCCCTAGACATATTTGGCCATGTCGGATTGAGTATTTCTAACACCTCATGAGCCCAAGCTTAGAACTCTATACTCAACCACTAGATTCATATTAATGTGCTCATTTAAAATAATTCATATAATCTACATATATATCAAATACATATATGTAAAAAATGTGAAACATCAAATGATAATTTTGAACCATGAGCATATTTCTCTATGAATCGCATCTCCTCAAATGTGATGCTAAATAGTCTTCCCTAAGCCTCATAACGTTTAGTTTCGACCTAACTGATTTTACAGACAAATCCTCTTCAGACCGTATGATACATAGCCATAGGAAAGTAAGCTATAGTAGCTATCATCAGATCTAACTTCACGACAAGATCAAATATAATAAGGGTATAAGTTGATCCACTCTATGATCATCCTGATCCCACACAGCAAGGAAATAGGGATCCATTCTCTTGCTTTCAAAGACAATGTCGCTAATAGCACATGTGGTATGCAACACATGCTACGGTAGAGCTCTGGGCCCAGCCAAGAGTATGTCAACCACCAACACCTCATGGATCTTAGTCTAGTTGCAATCCATTCGCCTAACCTGGACTCCTTAATCTAAGTCACAATGTTCGTTAGGAACATTGTGTTTCAAATTTTAAGTGATTCCGATATGTATATCAAAAGTTATTGCTGAAATACTCGTCATACGTCAAAACTTAAAACCCAAAAAATTTACTTTGGCTGACCGAAGACCAATCGAAATTCATGCCCAGAAACCTTGTTCTCGGGTTGGTTGACTGAAGCACTTCAGTTAACCGAAGACCCAACAGAAAATAAGTGATTTAGTAATTTTTTACCAAATTTAACCTCATTAGACCCTGCCCAACCTATACATTAATTTTTACAAACAGTGGAACACTCAACCGAAATAGTTTTGACACCTGTACAATGTGAAGTTAGGTGTGTAGGAAGAGTTTTCAGGTTTTTAATACTGAATTACATGTTTGACCTACGTAAACCCCACAATTAAACTTTTTTTGTAACCCCATAATTAAACCTACTGAAGCCATGACCATAATATGAATTACCAAGCCTGAAGGGGATTAGCATGTTAAACTCATTACTAACCTTAATGGGCATAATATAAGAATGTTTAGAAGATATTATGATATATGTGTATACTTTTAGAGATGGATTGTATTGTATGCGCATTTAGTAGTCTAATATGTGTTGTGTGACTTTTGCTAACGTTGTGAATAACTCATGATCAATTGTGTATGTGCATATTTTTATTCATAAAGTAAGATAAACTCTACCATATGTATCTATACCTAATTGTAATTCATTCATCATATAAAAGTGTTATATATATATATATATATATATATATATATATCCTTATGTGCATTATTATAGTTTAGAATCATGAGAATGAGTCTCATGTGTTTGCTTGATGAATATGATATGTGTGAGCATGATATACTATGTTATGTGAATTACATTTAATAATCAGGTATTAATCTACATGTGGGCATTGTGACTTTGATTAAGTCCAATGAGTTTCACTTGACACTTGGATTCCGGCGAGGAATGGCTAGACATGGTTTCTAGTTTGAAGTGATAGTGGAATCTCTTGCAAACTATCCTTGTGTATGGGCGCTTGGATAAGCTCTAATTAACGTAACACTATAAACTTCTCATGGATTGTGTGTGCGGGGATATTATGGGTTGAGGGACTTTTTTTGAAACTGGTAAATTTTGATTTCTAAATAAAGAAGAAAAGAAAACAGCTATAAAAGGTTCATACAAATCTAGTCCAGCAAGACCAAACAAGTGTAAAATAGTGTAAAAAGGAGAAGGTATCCCAAAGTACTAGCCAAGTAGCCAAGGACAACAAGGCCACCACCACCACAAGACTCATCAAAGGAGAGCAGCAGTAGAATCAGCAAATCATTTCATCAGCAACCAGACAGAGTAGTAAAACCACATACCCAAAAAGTGATTGGGGAAGAACAAACAACAACAACAATAAAATAACAGCAGTAGCAGTTCAATCACTACGACAACAGTAAGGGGACAACAATAGAACACCTAGCCCATGGCGAGACCAGGTAGCAACAGCAAGCTCCAACAGGATCACAAGAACACCAAGATTAAACTATAGTAATCAGTGGCAATAGCCACAAGCAATAGGACCATCTATAAAGTTCCATACAACAGTAGCCAAACTTCAAGAAGCAGACTGGGGAGCAGCAACCAAAGTGAGGGATGTGTCCCCGTGATAAAAATAAGTTGTGGGGATTTTGCCCATTAGGTCGGATGAAGCCCTAGAAACTCGATGCGCACGTAGAATAATCTCCTATTCTTTATCGTGTGAACGGGGGATGGTTCATTGGAACATCTCGAATTTAGGATTGGATCGGGTTGTGAAAATACATTATTCGAATGCCAAACAACATGCATTGCATTTCACATTCTTGTGCATGTTATTGTGTGATTGTCTTGTGTATGATGTACATTGACTTGCATGTTATCATATAGAGTTAGGCATATTAGTATAGGTGACCAAGTTGTGTAAACTTACACAAAAACCAAGTGAGATGGGAGAGAACTGCATTATGTGGTGTGTGCGTGTATTGCTCCTGTCTATGATATATTACTCATTATTTTTTCAGTTATTATATCATATTATTATTTTCCCATAACAAGAATTTTTTAGTAAATACCCTGATTTGAAGGGGTTACTCATCCGAGCTTTCAGCTTATGTTGTTTATTAATATTTTTAGGTATTGGATGGAATATAAGTCATATGTTAGAAGTTATAGATTAGACTAGTTGATTTATGAACAGATTGTAACTTTTATTAATATTTATTAGAATTAATATATTATACCACTCTCATATCAATATGGGGTGAGAGTTACAATTCCAATTCATGGGGACTCCATTGAGATTTCCAAATTTGAGATGTGACACAAAGAATACGTTTCACTGCCTTCCAATGAGTGTACCCTAGGTTACTCTGGTAACGACTGACTAAGCCAACCGTGAAACTAATATCAGGTCAAGTACACATCATAGTGTATATCAGACTACCTATAACACTAGCATAGGGAACCAGAGCCATTTGTTCCTTCTCTTCCTCTATCTCTAAAAAAATGACTAAATATAACGAAGCACCCTTCTCGATAGGAGTGTCAATGGGTTTGGCATCGTGCATTCTGAAACGCTCAAGTACCTTCCTTATGTAAGTCTTTTGGGGCAAACAAAGAAACCTTTTAAAGCGATTCTTGTAAATCTTAACACCAAGCACGTAATTTGGTTCATCCATATCCTTCATCTCAAAATTGAAGGAAAGCCACTCTTTAGTGGTAACAATCATCTCCCTGTCATTCCCTGCTATCAATATGTCATCAACATACAGTGGCAAGATAAGAAAGCTTTTACCATGATGTCTAATATACACATAGTGGTCTTCCTTGATCATCGTGAATCCAAATTATATAATGTCTCGATGGAATCGAAGATACCACTGTTTAGATGACAGTTTCAGGCCGTACAAGGAGCGTTTGAGTCTACATACTATGCACTCTTATCCCTCGACCATTAAACCCTCTGGCTGATCCATATAGATCTCCTCATTCAGTTCTCCATTGAAAAACGCAGTTTTGATATCCATCTTGTAGAGTTCCAAATCTAAATGTGCGACAATAACTAGAATGAGGCGAATGGAGGAAAATCACTCTACTGGTGAGAACGTCTCCTCGTAATCTACATCCTCTCTCTGGGTATAACATTTTTCCATGAGACGGGTCTTGTATCTCTTTACACTTTCATATGCCTTTTGCTTGACTTTTAGAACCCACTTGTTTCCAATGGTCTTGTGTTTGGGGGAAGATCAGCAAGTTCACAGACTTGGTTCTTTTCCATGGAAGTCATTTCATCTTGTATAACAGTCATTCACTTCTGTTAATCAAGTGATGATAACGCCTCCCGGTCTGAACCAGCTTCATCATCATTGAGCGTGGTAGCCATGAATGACTCACCCTTAATCGTAAAACGATGACGAGGAATCTATCCATGACTACTCATACGCATGAGATTGTTGGAATTCCTGACCTCTGGGACACTCCCACTGGGGGTTAATCCACTCCCATTGTCCACAACATTCGTAGAATCCATAATATCCTATTGAGAATCAACGTTCTCATTGATGTTTGGACATGTGGCGATCTTCGTTGATCCCAACTCTGGCTCATTCATCTTAAAGATCTCTAGATTCATCCCTGATCTCTTCCTTCTTGGAAAAATAACATCGATGAAATCCACATCACGTGACTCAATCCGTGTTAGACCCTCATCAGTTTATTCACGGACAAAGAGATAGCCCTTAGAGTGCTCCGAGTATATAACAAATATTCACTTAATGGCTCTCTTTTCTTGCTTCCCTCTCTGGTGGGAAGGTATGAGTTAGGTCAGGTGCTCTGCCTGTTTATAACTGGTATGGTGTGCTAGGAACTGTAATGACTAGAAATTTTGTTTATGTTTTGGGTTGTTCGTAATTTTCGGTAATATAGGGAGTTATGAGTTAATTACTTTAACCTTTCTTTATTTGTTAGAACACTTAAGTTGATTGCATGTGCACACACCTTATATTTCCCTCACTTAAGCTTGATTCTAGGGTTTGATCTCTTCCCTTAAGGATGGTTTAGATCTAAGGAATGAGATTTATTTGAGAGATTAGGAGGGTTTTAGAATCTCAAAGCAAACCCTTATCACTTTTATGTTGTTTTGCTAAGAATAGGAGAGAAGAGGAAAGAAGAGAATATCAAAGCTAAGGAGAAGAAGGCAGGCTCAAGAAGAAGGTTGCTGAACACTAAAACCTCAAGAATGTTTGTCGAAGGTATTGTGTGATTGATGTTTTTCTTTGATCTCATGTGAAAATCCATGAGTTATGTTAGAGGTTATATGCTTGAATCATGAATGATGCCTAATTTGATGTTAATTTTAGGTTTGATGTTCTTTGATTCAAATGCATAATTGACTGTGTTTTGATGTATTATTAGTGGTTTAGAATGTCTAATTATAGATTTCATACTTTTGGTGGATTGGTAGTTGAAGATGAGTTGAATTGGAGTTGAATTAGAATCCCAGAAATTTGCGAAGTGTCCATCGGCAGGCTTTGTCAGTGCACCGATAATTCCACCGATGAAGATTGGGGGTACCGTCGGTGACCTACCGATCCACCAACGAAGGTCACCGACGATAGGAGGTACAGAGAGGTTCTGTCAGGGGGCTATCGGTTCACCGGCGAAGCCCACAGACAGGGTCCACCGACGGAGCCTACCGACCAACTAGCGATTCATTGAGAAGGTGCCAGTCCACTAGTCCACAGACGGGGTCAAACCTGAGCATTTTTGGAGATTCATCGGGGGGTGCTGGTCCACCGATCAGCCCGCCGACTGTGTACAATTTTGCACAATTTGATTGAGATCCAGAGTCCATAGGGAGGGCAAGAGAGTTGTTTGACTTGGTTCAAGATCTAATATGAGACCATGATTGAATTGTCTTATATCTAGTAGCTTTGCAATTGTATTACATTCATGAGATATATCTAGTAGCTCACTCGCAGGGACGTGATTATATATATATATATATATGTTTGCCTTATAATTTTAGGTTCCGCTGTTAATCTTTTGGTTATGTTATTATCCATTAGTTTTGTTAGTTTCGAGTGAGCTACCCCTTGGTGATGCGTTGAGAAGGGGTGAGAGTTGCTCCGGGAATCCAAAATTATAACCATGTGTCCATAGTGTATACCCTAGGATTCGAGATGTGACAGATGTTGGAGATAAGCCCTATAGTCAATCTAGATTTTTCTTTTAGTGGCTAATTTCTATAATATGATGATCTCAAGTATTTATTAATAAAAGGGCCTTTTGGTATCTTTCTAAATTATATCTCGTTGCTGTTAGATACCAATGATATTGGGTTGAAAATGTCTTAGCTTTTTAATGTTGATTAAAAGTAATGAGATCGTAAACATTTTGGTAACCAATATCCTAAATGTTCCTAGTCGTTCATAATTGGGGTTTTTGACTTTTATCCATACCTTATTGGTTCTTTCGGGATCACAAAGATAGAAAGATTGAATAACACAGTAATTACAACTGAGAAGGTTCTCCGGATTAAATTCGTATCAACTGGATATAGCCATGGCATATTGGTGGACGTTAACCATAGTTAGTGGAAATGCCGTAAAGAAATTGTTTCTTTACAAGGGCAAAATTGGAATTGTTTCAGTTTTAATTAATTAATTAATTGTTTCTACAATCCAGCTTTTGATATGAACCTAATGGGTCACACACAAAAGAAGTATTGAACTTAGAATAGTCTTTTAAAATAATAGGGAGGAATGTCGAACTGTTTAGAAGTTCAGGGGTCAAAGTGCAATTAACAGGAAATAGGAGTTTAGGGTTTTTTAACCCTAGGCTTTATTTATAAAGAGCAAGTTGCCCCCTCTCCCACTACTATTTTTTTGAGTTGCTTAAATCGGTTTTGGAAACCTACTATCATAGGATTCCAAACCCTACCTCCCATAGAGATTTTCAGTAATTCGTATCAGATACGATTGAACCTGAAAAAACCAGTGATCATAGTTAATACTTCATGTAGATATCGTTAGAGGCGAGTCACTTGCGTCGCTTTTTGGAGAACCCCAAGAAATCACACCTTAAGATTCAACCGGTTAAGAGGCTGAAGCACATGGAAAAGGTAATTGATTGTTTTCGATTAAACTTATTTATTTTACATATATAATGGACGGATTCAGGGATAGGTAATTGGGGATTAAATTGATTTAAATTATAATTTTTGTTTTCTGCTAAGTAAATCTATAAATTTAAACCCCGATTCCCTTCAAGTGGTATTAGAGCCACGCCCGTATGTAACGTAAAATAATTATGATTATGTTTCGTGGAAGGTTGGATCATAGGAAAATCAACATATTTTTATTTTGGGATTTTCCTGAATACGAAAACGTCAAATTCCAAATAGTAAAATTAAATAATTTTTATATTTGAAATCGAACCTAAACAATTGATTGCTAGATAATATAAATTTTATTTGATTTGTTTATCGTAGTGGGAGTTTTAGAAAATTCCAAAATGATAGGTTTGTGTTTCTCCTGCAAAGAACGCGAAATACGATCAAATCGAGGGAACGGTGTAGTGACCCGCGCCATGGCACCGTGGTGCCGCAAAGCCGCGGTGAATAGAGGCTGGCGGCTGCGGCCGTGGAACCGCTCACGGTGGCTGGTGACGGCCACTGGGCTGCTACTAATCGGTGCGGCAGTGGTGGTCGCGGTCGGTCATTTCGGCGATCAACAGTGTCCCGAGGATACCCCTATAACTCGATTCGGTTAGCATTTCGGATTTGCGGGATTTGGTAAAAGTTGGACTTTAACCAAATCAAATCAATTTTGAATTTTAAATTTGAAATTTGAAATTGAAATTTACCTAAAATTTTGAATTGAGGTGATTTTTGAATTCAAATTTATTTTTCATTAACTATGTAGGAGATTTAGAAAATATTCAAATATTTAAAATTAACATTTAAATTATTATGAGATAATGATTTATAGATAATGATCATTTTAAATACTTGAATTAGAAATTATATGTTTTCGAATAATTCCATTTTAATTTTATGAGATAATATTAATAGATATAGAATTATGATAATTCATAATTAATTGAATTCTATTTTAAATATTATGAGATAGTATTTAGTAGATATTGAATTTAATTAAGTTTTAATTAATATTCCAATTAGATTAGAATACACTAATGTTCCTTATTAGATAAGGATTGATTATTAGTTTCCTCATTAGATTAGGAAGTGTCGATATTCAAATAAAAGAGTTTAATTTTCTAAATTAAAACTCTTAGTGATCCAAATAGATTTCCATGATAGGATTAATCATGTTGCAATTTAATTTATTCTATGCATAATATGTTATGTATATATTATATATGGGATGATCATGGACTTAAAACCGGATGAGCTATGTGATTGGTTTGTTTATTTATTGGTTTTATTTTGGGAATTCGATGGTTTATTCCAACATGGTTGTAATTTTAATTAAGTGAGGAGAGTGTTTTTATTTTCTTAGGGCTTGCATGCCCT
>JAUPMG010000017.1:1671870-1700609 GCA_031762675.1 Pachysandra terminalis
TCTGCGAAATCTCAGCCATTGGTTTAACTTTGAGATTATGATTGTGTGTGATGCACTCTAGATAGTCTATTGTGCTCTCACCGATCACAATTGGTCAAAGTCAACTAATTAGCTTTAAACAAAAAAATTTCAAATTAGTCCCTATTTTCTAACTAATTACCAATAAAACTTATTATTAATTACACTAAACTCCCCTAAACGAGCTGGGTTATTACACCCTGCACAGGCTGCACTACTGCCTGCACCAACATTGCTCTTGCAGCTCCCCCAACCTTGCCCTCCTCAGCACTGACTCTCTCAACCAGGCCCGCCAAGTAGCTAGTTGACCTAGTTGGCCTACCATGCTCATTAAGCTCATCTAGAACTACCTAAGAGTCTCATCATCTTGAAATATGTGAGCCAAATCAATAGGCTTGAACTCTACCTCACCTCTCCTACTTTGTTTCTGGAGGTACCTCATCCCGAGCCTCATATTCTAATGCACAAAAACCAACTTCTCCAACTTTGGGTAGCTTAGATGATTCCACACTTTAGTATGTATGTAAGAGAAAGTACTCTAGTTCCTTTCACATCCACTAGACGAAGCCGTCCGTGATAGGAGTCTCAGTGCCACTCTCCTTAAGTTGGGGGCATCAGTGCCATACAAAAACCACCACTCAGCTACTAATAATCAAAGGTAAAATTCAGATCTCATATAAATTATAATCCTTATGAATAACTTGTTAAGTTTTTCAATTGTTTTCTAATACCTTGTTCAGATGAAGTTCAGACCTTAATAGCAACTTGATCACGAAATCCATGCATAGCATCTCTAAATAGTTTCTTCTAATTAGAGAAATAGATTGTTACTTTGTTAGTGAAGGAGAATGTTAAATCAATCATAATTTTTTTTTTTGAGTTGACTTATGATTTCCTTAGAATAGAAGGTAATGCATACCTCATTAAGTGCCGCATTAGATATGGTTACCCTTTCGGAATTCACTTATTAGCTCTGTATCGCTTCCAAGGTCTTCAGTATAATGGTATGTCGGATGGAGGTAAAAGGATGAAAAAAATAAGAACACATTATTAATCATTCTCCAACTTACGAAGAATAGGAATCAAGAATATGATCAAATATATAAATGATATCAAATCTAATAGTTAATTGGTTATACTTGTTGCATGTATGTCCTGTATGAGTTGTCTCTCACATCTCACGTCAATAATTTTACAATAACTCTTCTAATGTCTAGAGCAGCTGCTTGAATTGCTAACTTTGATCTTCTAACATCTTCATATATGTAACTCATCTAGCCTGCTTCTCTCCACCCATCACCTTTAGTATTTTAACAATAGGATCATGTATCTCTGATACCAGCTGTGCATGCTCCCATAATGTGCTATTGAGGACAATTTATAATGTGCTATTGAGGACAATTTGTTCTACTTCTTTTCCAATATGGTCCCTAGTAGCAGATTTGTTGGTCTTGGTGGAGAACAAGAAACAAGGGGAAATAGAGGTGCTGGTCATGGACCTAGAGTGTGTACTATTTGTGGTTATGAAAGCCATATGATTGATTACTGTTGGGATTCGCGTGGCACAACTCCTCGTTATGCTAATCATGTTTTATCTAATGAGGTTGATAGTAATCCGACTTCTACTTTTGGACATGATGAGAATTTTGACACTGTTATGCTATGATTCATGCTCAAGGTAGCATCCAGCAGCAGTCTACTACTACTCTTATTCAGAAACAATGCTTCTATTTGTCTTTAGTCTACACCGGGACCTTGGGTTATTTACTTGGGTGCCTCCAAACGTATGACTGGTAATTCTAGTATTTTATCTTTGTTTCTGTCACATCTCGAACCTAGAGATCTCAATGGAGTCCCTAAAGATTTGAAATATAACCCTCGCCCCATTCCACTGGGAGTGGTAGTCAATACATTGCCAAACACATTGAATCAATTAAAATAATTATAAAATAAAGTTCTGGAAATAAAATACTTTTAAATATATTCCATTACATCAAACAGCAAATAAAGACATAAAAATCATCTGATCCTACTGCCAAATCTACTAAAAATCATCAAACAATGTTATTATTATAACTAAAGTCTTCATCATATGCTTGTCCTCCGTCTTGATCATCATAGTATTGCTGTCCACCATCTGTAGGTCTTGAAATATGTTATGCTCGAAAGCGTAAGCTACACTTAGCTTAGTAAATACACAAATTAAAACAATATTTACGATTAAAGTAGGGAGAATGCCACTCTTCAATGGTATTCCATACACAAAAACAGAATATTAGGATATGCAATGTGATATGATATGATGATAATGCAATGGGATATGAATGCTCTGTTGTGCAGTGCAATATGTTGGTTCAAAATTTAATGTATGCAATGCATGCTGTGCACCTAAACATATATAATTACCACATGTGATCTAAGAACAATCATATGAATGCAATATACATGCTGTTTGGCATTCGAGTAGTGCATGTTCCACACCAGATGTAATCCAATATCCAAGATGTCCCACCAATCACAACAAGTCAAAGTCAAACATGACAGCTAATTTACTGAAATTTTAATTAATCCCTATTATTTTATTAATTACACATTAACCCTATTATTTTAGTTTGGGTTATTACGGTTTCAACCTGAGACATCTACCCACAATGTTGCACTCGCAGATAGTAACACATTTACTTTTTCAGCCGTAGGTTTAGTTTAACCCAGTTCCAACTTGACCTTGTACTTTGTTTTATTTGTTCCTGAATTCCCAATTAATTTGTTATCAGTTAGCTCACCAAAGCCTGTAATTGTTTTGTTTTGTTCTTTCTTTATTGTGTTTTCCAAGTTCTAAAGACGAAGAAGAAGATTGGTGGAGGGAATAAGTTGGGTGGACTACTATTTAGATGAAGGAACTTATGGTGCTGCTTTTCAGAGTTCGTTGTCTCCATACCAGTGGCATTGTCTGTTTGAGTATTTGTCCTTGGAAAAGTTGTCTTTTCTTCAATGTGAGTCGTGTCAATTAGGTAAACATTATAGCGTCCTTTCCTTCTAGAGTTGATAATCATTAGTTTAGTCCTTTTGTATTAGTCCATTGAGGTGTTTGGGGTCCGTATCAAATTCCCTCTTACTTGGGGTTCAAGTACTTTATGACTTTTGTGGATGACTACTGTAAGATGACCTGGCTATTTCTATTTAAAGATTGTTTTGAATTATTATTTATTTTTAATAACGCCAAAGAATATTTGTCCCCTGATTTCGGCTTTCAATCCTTTTTGAACCAACATGGCATTGTCCATCAGACTTCATGTGCATACACACCACAAAAAAATGGTGAGGCGGAGCTATAAAAATAGACATTTTCTTGACACAGCCAGAGCTTTGATGATCCATATGAATGTATTCAAACCCTATTGGAGTGACACTGTTCTCGCCTTTTTCTATTTGATTAATTGTTTGCCTTCATCTGTCCTTGCAGGAAAGTCACTACATTCCATTCTATTTCCTACAGTTCCTATGCTTTATTTGAGTCCACGTATTTTTGGTTGTGTTTGTTTTGTTCATCAGTTATTTCCTGGGTATGATAAACTTGATCCTCAGACTGGTAGTGTATTTTTCTGGGGTATTCACAAACTCAAAAGGGTTAGTAGTGTTACAATCCAAGTCTTTGTAAGCGTTTGATTTGTTTCTGCCGATGTGTACTTTATTGAGTCTACATTTTTTTCTGAAGCTGGATCCAAACTTGATCACTCCTTTTTTCTGATATTCCTTTACCTTCTATTCCTAAGATTTTTCTCAAAATTTTGCCAGTGTGAACAATGGCCTGGTTTGCAAGTTTATGTTTGTCACTTTAAACATGTAGAGGCTCCACCAGCTTTTACACCTCCTATCATCTTCTTCTCCATCTGAGGATCCACCTCCCCACGAGCCAGTTATCCATATAGATGATGATTTAGGTATTGCTCTTTGTAAACGTAAACATACCTGCACTAATCATTCTATTTCTACCTTTGTCTCTTATTCTCACTTATCCACGTCTTATCGTTCCTTTATTGCTTCCATGTCTGTTGTGTCTATTTTTAACTTTGTCATAGAGGCACTTATCTTGGATGGAAGAAAGTAATAGAAGAAATGGCTGCTCTACATTCCAATGGTACTTGTAACTTGGTTACTTTTCCTGCATATAACGTAGCTGTTGGTTGTTGTTGGGTCTTTGGTATTAAATATTTGCCCAATGATTCTATTCAATGACTCAAAGTTCGTCTAGTTACCAATGGATATAATGGTACTACTTCGAGATGTTTTCTCCTGTTATTAAAGATTTCATTTTTTTGTGTTTTAATTTCTCTTATTGTTAACTGTGATTGACAACTCTATCAATTGGGTGTGATGAGTGCTTTGTTACCTAGAGAGTTGGAAGAAGAATTTTATTTGAAGCAACCTCTTGGGTTTGTTGCTCAGGGGAGTATGGAAAAGTTTGCAGGTTGAAAAAGGCAATTTATGGGTTAACATAATTACGTCGTGCTTGGTTTGACAAATTTAGTGAAGCTGTAATGAGATTCAATCTTAAGCGTTATGGAGTTGACCGCACTATGTTTAGTTGACAGTCGGAGGATGGCGTTATTATATTAGTTGTTTATGTGGATGATATAGTCCTTGCAGGTTATGATAGTATGGGATTTCAATAGTTGAAGGTGTTTCTGCAACAAGAATTCCGTACTAAAGACCTTGGGAAGTTGAGATCTTTCTTCAGCCTTAAGGTAGCATGTTCTCATCATGATATTTCTATTTCCCAACGCAATTATGTTCTAGATCTGTTAGATGAAACAGGATTATTGGGATCTAGGCCAGTTGATACTCCAATGAATCCTAGTGTGATGTATTCTGATTAGGGAGACTTGCTTGAAGATCCAAGTTTATATAGGAGGCTAGTTGGTACGCTGAATTTTTTGACAGTGACTGGTCTGAATCTAAGTTATCAGAGCGTAGGGAGAAAAGCGCAAAGCGAAAGGGAGAGCGTCAATTTTAAACATACCATAAGGTCTAGAGTGTCTTCAAAGCTTGTTTTATATACACATATATATTGTTTGTATATATAATTGACAATATCAAATAATTTAGAAGATATTTTAATATCAAATAATTTAGAAGATATTTTATTAGTATAATAAAAATATAATAATAATTTTATATGATGAATTGAAATGTTAATTTGATTTTGAAAGAAGGAAACAAATCATAACATGTATTAAGTTATTTTATTATTTATTAATTTATATTTATGTATTAAATTAACTTAAAACAATAAAAGAATGTTAAGTGTTAGTAAGTTTTGATCGTATGATATTTAATTTAATCATAATATTTTTTCTTATTTGACTTTATAATATATCTATCAAAAAGGTTGTTAAAGTGATTGAATTAGAGAGAATGCTTGCTAAAATAATTTAAGTTAAAAAGGATGATAAAAAAAGGGCAATAAATGTGGTTGATTGATGCAAGAGAAGAGAAGAGAATAGAAGAGAAGAGGTGGGAGGGAGTGATGCAGGACTACATGGTTCTTCTGGTAAAGGCTTGAATAATAAATAAAAGAAGAAAGAATAATACAAAAAGGAGAATAATCTGACAAAATCTCATTTCCAGGACTTTGAATAGATTGGAATCTCACAAATTTGATGCACGGGTTGGTAGAGGAATCTCACCAATACCAGAGAAATAAGAGGAATGACATCTCAAAAATAAATACTGTGCAAAATTTTATTCAATTTTCGTCATCTTTTTTTACACCAATAATAAACCCTTTATATAGAATTATTTCTAAACCCTAATCACATAAAAAAGTCCTATTCCAGTACATATACTTGAAGAGACCTAAAAATACTAAAATACATCCAAAATAGCTTCTAGAACAAGAGCTTCTAAATAATCCTAATTTAACTGCTTTCCTAGTCAAACTCTAACAGATAATAATAAAATCCTAGAGAATCCGTGAGTATGACCCAATTAACAAGTATGTGCCTAAACGTGCAACTAATTGGACTAGTCCTGCTAAATTGGTCCACATCATTCTCCCCTGATTGGAAAAAACTCGTCCTCGAGTTTTGCGTTGATATTATAGTCTTCCAACCCATTGAATGAGATACTTGGAATATTTTGCCTTCTCTTGTTTGTTCTTGCATCCCTTCATTGTTAGCATTGAAACTCAAAATTTCATCGTCTCAGCCTTCGAATATACAATAGGATAAAATTTATCCCTACAAGAAATTGTAATGACTTTATCAATTCCATTAAAGTCGTAATATACCAGATCTTGCTATGTAGGAACAATGGTCATCGATATGGGCTCATCTTGACGCTCAATTGAATTAATCTTCAAAGGTTGAACTTCAACTGGAATTTTATACTCATTAGAAACACCCATTGGTTTTGAATCTTCAATCTGAACATCTTGTGTCGTCTTCAATGTTATTTGCTTTTCTTCTAAATTAGTCACTCTCCGAGTCAGGTCAGCAATTTGGGTAGACAAGGTGGCTACTTGATCATAGATCTACTGTAGAAGCTTAGGATCCATCTCCAATGCAGGTGATTTGTGACCAGGATGATAGGAAACCATGCTCTGATACCACAATTGATGTAGGACAACGTGGTTCTTCGGGCATAGGCTTGAATAATAAGTAAAAGAAAGAATAAATGAAAAAAGAAAATAATATGACAGATTTATCAAAAAAAAGAAGTAAAATAATATGACAGAATCCCATTGCCAGGACCTTGAATAGATTGGAATCTAACCAATCGGGAACCTCACGATACAACAGTTGTATCGTTGCTTGGGACCGGACCTGTCCTTGCTGATCCCGGTATGGACTGGCTGGTACGGACTGGATTGGTCCGATCGTTGAAACCTTGATTTTGGGTTCACATATTCGTATAAAGGTGAAATTTTAGATGGGCAGCGGCATTAGATATGTTATTAATAGTGGATCAGCTTGTTGCTAGAAGCTGGTTCATTCAAAGAGATGTGTGATGTGCTGTTGGCAGCAGAATTATCATCTTTTTCTCTGTCCCTATGCATTGGTTGTGTGGCTAAGATTGTATTGGTGTATGCCTGGGAAGGTAAACAACCTATGCTGTATCGGAAAAGGCTGAGGAACATGAGTTGCTGTGCAGGAATCCTTCGTATGACACTTTGCAATTTCTTTGGCATCTTTGGGAATTTGGCAGATATTTCAGGACAAAAGGAAGGATGCAGCCTCAATCAGCAGCGAAGTGGTTTCTACAACAGTCTTTGCAATCAGCAGTAGGGCATAGACTCTGTTTTGGTATATTGTACTTATTACACTGCTGTGGCTACTGTCCTTTGTGCTAGTTGTGTTTACTTTCCTCGTACAGTGCTCTGAGGTTTAGTATATTACCCTTTTAATATTGAAAAAAAATATTTAGGAGTCACTATTTTCGTTTTCTTAATTTATAAGGTAAAAGGCACTTTTTCCCTTGCTACAAACGTAAAAACGAAAATGTATTAGACCTTCTTACTCAAAAAGAGATTGTAATCACATGGTAACTTTTTTTTTTTTTTTTGGAAAGGGTAAAATTCCATTGATTTAAATAAAGATTGAGACTTGCAATGCTTATCATGCCACTAAGGCTACAAAAGATGAACAAATCTAAAATGTTTTACAACATACTAGATAAACCTTATCACCAACCAAGGCCAAGATTTTCCATTTTACAGTTCAGCACCTTAAAATGGAATATCAAATCTTCACTTCAAATTAATGAGATTCAGCAGATTCATTTATCTGAGTAAATGAATCTCGCTGCAGTAGTAGTTTTATCACTCAGAAGATTCCAACAGATGCCTTTGTTTTACTCAGTCGTCTACTCTTTCGGGGTTACCTCGGTTCGATTTGGTTCAGATTGAAATCAAATGGTGGCTTAATTACTAGTATTCAAGAGATTTAGAGAAACTAATAGGAAGAAGGTATCTAATATAAACGTACATATATATATATATATACATATATGAGGCTTCGTTGCCTGATGATGCACAGTATTGTTGTGTTGTAGTTTTGACATTGCAGCTTAGGTGGTCAAACCCATTTAACCCTTATTTTCCCCCCTGCATGCTATGGTTTCAGTTCAAGATAGACCTCCCATGTTGGAAGTAGCAAAGCATTAATTAAGACGTTAAAATTTCTATGGTTTCCAGTTCAATTGGTAAGTGCCTAAAATATATGAAACAATGATTTATACAGTTTAAGCCCCAAAAAGGAATTTGCAGGATTTGTGGATTGAATTTTTGCCAACACATGTGTGGTACCATCTTCAATCAGATGGATGGTCTAGATTGACCACATCAGTTCTGCATATGGCAGAAAGTCTTATGTCACAACAGGAAGCTACACCTTGTGCGTCCATAGATAGCAATGTCTCAACTATAAACTGAGGTTGTGGACGTACTCTATAATATCTGAAAAAACACTCCCATTTTTATCACTGTGCACTCCTTGTGTCCATTCATGTTCTATGTCATGCTCTATTTGGAGAATTCAAATGTCATCTTATGGTATGGAAGGCATATGCATTTGGGTAGATTCTAATATTCTCTCCAGCTCCTCTAAAACCTGGTTCTTTCTTATCCAGATAAATGGTGTTTGACTCACTTACTGTTTGTACTTTTATTTAGTCTTAAGAATTGTCTATTGTAATTGTGAATAGAAAGTAGAGAAGTTTTGGTTAACTATATCCTCGCTATACTGTAGTGTGAAAAGATTAACACTACTTGTTATCTGCTATGTAAAAACATTACAATGAGTAAAATCAAGATATAGAACAAGGTTGCAGGGGTTATGCACATGCTAAATTTTGAATTTTGTTTGGCAGTGTCCTTAAAGCCAGAACTTTTTGAGGGAATGCGCTTTGACTTTACCAAAGGACTCAATCAGAAATTCTCACTCAGTCACAGGTAGCTTTATCCTAATTTTCTTTTCCATTCCTTGTATGTTATTTATTATTCTTATCCTTTTCTTTTGGGGGCCGGGTTCTGATAATTATTCCTTGCCAATCATCCATCAGTGTATTCATGGGACCAATGGAGGTTCCGTCTCAATCTACTGAAACCATCAAAATTCCTACCTCTCACTATGAGTTTGGTGCTAATTTTTTGGACCCAAAGGTCGGTAGTCATTTTCATATTTAAGGCTCTTCTTTCAGAGCTGGCTTATTTTCATGATTGGTTTGACTATGCCGTGGGATTACTGACGGGTATTTGATAGCTAATGTTGTTTGGGAGGGTATTGACTGATGGAAGGCTTAATGCGAGAGTGAAGTGTGATTTGACTGATAATCTTATTTTGAAGGCAAATGCTCAGGTGATTAAAATTTTCCTTGAATTATGGTACCTGGTGATTTGTTGATGACAGTTTTCACTTTCACTATAAGGTGAAATACTAATTGCTAAATGAGTAAACTTCTGTTGCGTTTTGTACAGCTTACAAGTGAGCCGCATATGTCACATGGCATGGTCAATTTTGATTACAAGGTGAGGTCCTCTTACTTTTTTTTTTTTTGTAGATGAATAATGAAGGTTTGTATCAAAAGTAAGGAGAAGGAAAAAAGAACAAAAGTTCCCCTAGTAGGGGAACCAAAAGGCAGAAAAATAAAATACATGACAATCCCCACCATACCCACTAGGTCCTCTTACTTATTAGTGTCTATTCTGGTAAACAATCTGATGGATTTATCAAGAGTAATGGTTTGCGTAATCCTTGACTAGATGCATTAATGTGTCAACAATGAACTTTCGGTAGACCTAAATAGGCATATACTTCAGCCAAAGATACCTCTCATTTATTAGGTTTATTTCCTTTTCCCCATTTTGATTTCAATATTAACTGTGATATGAGTTTGAATTTGTGTTTGGCCAAAGCTAGAAAGGTCTGGTTAGTTCAATTTTGTGGGCAGCATATTTCTGATTGAACAGGTTAAGTGTCGCCTTGGAGGGGTTATTAATCAATGATCTGACAGTAAAAGCTGTTAGAAAACTATGTTAATGAATTTTATCCTCTTAAGCTGTCTATTTACCCTGAGTACCAAACAATGGAGCAAAAGCAAGAGCAAAAGTGAGAAAAATGAACAAATTTTGGAATCTCTTATGGTCAGCACTTTCGGTGTTTGTGGACCTTTATTATATGTGTTATAGCCTTAAGCATTTTGCGATAACTAAATTTTATGTAGTTTATACATTAATAAGCATATTCTAAAAAATTACTAAAATTTGAAATCTATATATAACTTGAAAGAAAATAAGTCGTCCAAAAACCAAATTATACTTTCATATTCTAAAGTTAATAATTTTTGGAAGTTACTAACATGGGTTGAAATTTCACCCCAAAAGTTTGGAATGCTTTTGTTGAAGGTAGAAATTAAAATCTAAAATTTCATTTACTTTGTTTAGAATTAAGAATTTAGAACCAGGGAATTCCCAAAAGTAATCATTTTCGTTGTCTTGGATCAATTATTCCTAAAGAGGGGGATATTGACTAGGATATTGCATAAAGAATTATGGATGAATAGCTTAAATGTATAGGTAGTTCTAGAATGTTATGTCATCGATGTACTATACTCAAGCTAAAAGGAAAATTTATAAGATGGCTAATAGGGTTGCTATCATGTTTGGAATAAAGTTTGGGCAACAAAGAAGCAACACATTTACAACATGAGTGGTACTGAGATGAGGATGTTTGGATGGATGCGGTCAGACAAGTAAAGATAAGGAAAGGAATAAACATATTTGAGAGTGTCTAGGAGTAGCCAAAATAGGAGATAAAATAACGTATATTTACATGGTTTGGGCATGCGAAAAGAAGGCCTAAGGAGGCTCTTGTAAGAAGTGCAAGGGAACATATATTGAAGGTATATCCTATCGAGGATGAGTTTCAGTCTTCAAAAAAGGGAAATGTGTTGGACAACATCGTGATATGTTGGAAACACCAGGGAACTTAATACAAGAGTCAATTAGATGCAAAAATAGGCTTAAGACTATAATATAAATTAAATTTATAAAACATAAAAGAAAGGCATTCAAATCTCATGGAATTCAAGTATTCGAGAGTGTTCAGGAGTAGCTAAAATAAGAGATAAGATAAAGCATATTAAGATGGTTTGGGCATGTAAAATGAAGACCTAAGGAAGATGTAAGAAGTGTGAGGGGATGGATATTGAAGGTACATCGTATCGAGGATGAGTTTCAATCTTTGAAATGTTTTGAAATTGTTGTGGTTGGTTGGAAATGTTGTAAAAAAGGTATGTAAATGTTTTAAACTCTAGAAAACTTAATGAAAGAGCCAATTAGATGCAATGATATGCTCAAAACTATAACTATAATGTAAATTTATAAGCATAAATAAAGGAAACCAGTTGAATATTATGGAATACATCAATCATCTTTAAGGAACAATAAATGATCAAGTTTAAGACATGCAACCATAGATTTTAACATCAAGAAAAACACTCAAATCCTTACAAATGTCTTTTGACAATAGGAAACATGTCATACAATCTAGTAAAATATATCCTCATTATGGGACACACTACCACAAATGCATCAATGATTCAATGTCACACAGAGTTGAGTGCATGCTCAAAGTCACTTGCACTTGTTTGATAGACATTAGGTGCTCCGTTATGCTAATTTGAACATGCTGACCATAAGCTTCCTAATCTATGTAGTTTTGATACCAAACATTGTACGCTTCCTAAATTTCTCGTATTATGCGCAACATATCAATAAAATCCCTGATCGTGCTGCCCCCTTTACTTATATCCGTAACCATCTGAGGAAGAATATTTCGATGACGTGCCATCATAGCCATAAAACCTGTATGAGGATAAGCCCTCTTGACAGCTTTGTAACCGAACCTATAAGACGAAGACCATTTATGGCCGCAACAATATCCATATGATGAAGAGCCCTCCTGGTCATAAACAAAAGAATATCTATGCCCCTAATACTCCAAGCATGCTTTCAATGCCATAGTAAAATTTATCAACACCTTGGTAATCCATTTAATGCGTGCAGCTTTTGGATGTCATCATATCTACATCGTCGCCGATTCGAATGGCATTGGCATGATCGACGATGATATTGACTTTGAATAGTAAGTTGTGATGAATGAGCCCCATGGTCTTTCTCTTGAGAAGCATGATCAAAATGCTGCTGCTCAGTAAAAAGCAATGTCACCATTATGCTCCTCTCTGACACCCTATGCACCACCACTACTGCCATCACTATCATACCCTAGCACCACATCCACTACCACTGCCACCATCACCATCACCATCACCATCACCATCACCATCATCATTTGCATCAGTTGTAGCATCATCATCACCAATACCATTCCATTTCCTTGATGGTCTCATCATCCTCTTAAACTCCTCGTCATTAACTAACCCGGTAGTGTTCTGTCCTACCCTTGCCTCAGGCTTAATTCTTTTAGACATTGTATGTGTCCTCTTGACCCTACCCTAACACAACTCACTCACAGAGCTCTTGCCTTAGCCTCACTTGACGTTGCTCTTGGAGCTCTTGCCTTATGATACGGAATCTGCTAACCAAGTCTGCCAAGTAGCTACTTTGTTTAGTGGATTGTCTTTACTCATTTAGCTCATCTAGTACTATCTCCTTTTAGTTATTCAACCAATCAATAAGGGGATTGTTGTCTACGAATAGAGTCAAATCAATTTGCTGAAACTCTCCTTTGCCCCTCTTACTTTCATTCTGATGGTGTTTGATCCATAACATCGTATTTTAATGCACGATTACAGCTTCTCTAGCTTCTTATAGCTCACTCAAGTGCACACTTCAGTGTGAGTGGAGAGAAGTATTCTTTATTTCTTTGATGAATAGCGACATTACTATATAAATCAATTATACAAAGTCAGGCTAAAATTGTTTTCGGAGGACAACTGAAAGTTAGAAAGAAAATTACTTGTACTGCAAGTCTGTAACTCTACAAGGAGATATCAAAGCTGATATCTACAAAAGAATGATAACAAAAAACCTAGTAAAATAAAATATCCAAGGTACTTAAAATAACGAAAGTAACACAGATAACGGGGGTAATAAAGATAACGAAGATAATAAAGGTATAACATATCTTCTTAGCGAACGCTATAAAAGAAGTCATCTCTACACGCATTTCCTTTGGTCAAAGTATTTTCTAGTGTGTTAATCATGTGAGACATACAAAAACGAGATATTCAACCGTCGTGCTAGATGCCGTACCACCCATACGAGGTGCAAAAATTTCCAAGGGCAGTCATGTAAAGAAGTCATCCAAGAAATAACAAAGTCGGAATTGCCCTAAGTCTCAAGCTCAAGAGCTCTCTCGTCTTGCAGGCCAACAAATGATGTTATCAACTCAGCGCGTGTGAATTCCCCCTCTCCAATCGAACCTAAGAAAAACATGAGTAATATGTTTGCCTCACCCCTAAATATGCCTAAGGACAATCCATCGAAGTTCAATTAAATAGACCCTTTGGAAGGGTAAGTCTAGGTGATCGATTGTCACCAAGGTTTTCCATGTCGATGTCGCCTGGCATGTCGCCAGGATGATTTATCGACATGTCGACTACATATCACTGACATGAGGGAAAAAAAAGGGAAATCTGAGGGAAATGATGGTGAAATCTAGGGAAATGTGGGGTTTTTGATGGGTTTCCCTCCAAGTTTTAATCAACCCTCATTAGTGTCTAAACTCTAAATACATCATAATACATCAAAACATGCAAGTACAAATGTCTACATATCAAGGGACATTGCTTGAGGGAGGTTCACCTACTCGTCGTGGGTGTGCAAGCTGCGTAACAATTGATGTAATATGATCTACTTAAGCTATATACTCATACATTGGACATCTCACAACTAAAACTACATGAAAATAGGAAAATAAGTTACATACCATGCCAATTTAGTCAATCGTATATTAAATAACACACTGAACAAAGTTAAACACAAATTCAATTGAGTAAAGTACACTATTGTAAATAAACTGAACAAACTCATTGTCATAAAAATACATTAAGATGGAAGAAAGATGCCAACAAAATACAATATTCTTTTTTCCATATTTTCTTTATTCTTAAAACTTTTGTCATTATTTACAATAATATAATAGTTATATGCTTAAATCATAATTTCAAATTTTTTTCAATCTGTTTTTATTGTGTAGAATAGTTAAATAGTTTCATAGTTAATATTTACTAACATACAATATTTATTTCATTTTTTTCAATTTTTTAAAATTTGTTCAAAAAAATTTTAAATTTTTTCCCAATGTCGCTGACATGTCGCACAAAACCAGGGTAAAAACGATTTACCCTCTGGTTTAGTGTACCCTTAGTCCAAATCGGCGACATTGTAAACACTGACTGTCGCAACCGACTTGGGGATGTGGTGACAACAGTGGTCCACTCTCAATATCATCTTAACAGAGAAACCTCTGAACTTCGGTCCTATTGCTGACCATGAAGCAACCAATGACATAACATCAATGACAACATGAGTGCTGCTTCATCTTTCCTAAAAAATATGCTTGTTCCTCTCCCCCCAAATGGCCGACAAGAAACATCAAAGAAATAGTCATACATCATCTCCCCTCTCATCCCAATCCTTGGAAAGAAATCATGGATTTACATGTTTTACATTAGGAAGGGAATGATGGTTATGAGTTCCTTCCCATTACTTAGTTGACCAAGAAACGAAGGAAGATGTAAAGGGAGGGATGGGGGGTTGGATGATGGGTTTGGTCTTGTTACATGGTTGACCAAAAAAACAAGGGAAGCATTAGATTATATTAATAATGAATTTACATGTTTAAGATTAAGGAGGGAGGGCGGAAGGGTAATGGGTTCCCTCTCATTACGTGATTGACCAAGAAATGGATGGGCAGGTAGAGGGAGGGAGAATAGAGAGAAGCCGTGTTTGAGGGAGGGAGAGAGAACCCAAGTCCTTTTGGTTTTGGTCATATAGTAGGGTCTAACCCATAGTCCCATTATGTGGTTGACTGGGAAAAATGGGACATATAAAACTTATTTGTTTATTTATGTTTTGAAGCGCCCCAAGGCCAAAAAGTCTTCGAGGCATTCCAACAATGGGAGGGGGGTTGAGGCGAAGACCTCGACCTGCACATTAGAATTGAGAAAGAGTTGCATAGGGGGGACATAATGAGCCTTACCCTAGTAGAACACATGATGTAAATATGCATGATGAGGATGCTTTTATAGACCATGCATTACAAAACACCTTTTCTACTAGAAAAGAACAACTATCAACACCAAATATAAGGTAACCCACTGTAGTCAATACGAAGAGCAGCTTTCGTCTGTTGAGGAAGATCCTCTCTTCTGTGAAAAGTGGAGTTACTACGAGTTTGGCAAGAAATATTTGCAGGAGAATCTGCATATGCATTTGCTTCTCTAAATATATGAGTAATTTTTGAGTCAACAATCTTATCAATCCAAAAGGAATTAGACCAATGACATCTAAAGTTAAAGTTACCATTAGCCATTTCCTCCACCGTCCTTGAATATAATTCAATCTCAATGTTACGAAATCTAAAACTTCTCAAGTATCTGATCCCATCAACAAGCGCTCTAGCTTCAGCCACCAGGTTGTTACTAGTGCTGTAGAAATTGGCAAAAGCAAAAATGAAATTACCTTTATGATCCCTGATAATGTTACCACCACTACATTGGATTGTGGCAATCATGTATTACTTGTTTCAGATTCTTGATTTAGTAATATCAGATTTGCAGATTTAAGTTTGTTTTGCTCTCAGTTTGTGAATCCATAAACAAGGGCTTGAGAGTCGTATGTTGATAAACGAATAAGGGAATTGTGATTTCACTTGTTTTAAGATTAAGAAAAATCATACATGGGAGCTTGTAAGAGTAGCCGTAGGAAAGACATATGAAAATAGGAGTTTAAAGGTAACCCGGGTCGGTCGGTCCTCCATTCATCCGATCGAGCTTGATGCTTATGATTTAGAATGTTTATTTCCATTCAATATTTATCCTATTTTTTCATGTTTGTGGTGAGTGAAGAGCTTTAAAATTATAGTTTATGCTATCTAATCTCGAAGCATCATTTAGATGAGCTTTATGGTCAACTCCTTGAATAATCTGTTCCCTAAAGTTAGGCTTCTATTGGGCAGAGAAGAGATGTGCAACGTCTGTGAGGAGCCTGGTTATGAGATTCGAGAAGAGAATAGCAGGGAGATCTGTGAGGAAAGTCATCCGTTGATTCGAATGGGGGTCTAGGACGAATCTGACGAGAGATCTGATGGCGATATTGGAAGCTCGAGTAGAAGAAGATCGTGGGCGGAGATTGTGGACCCCTTGTGTTTAAGATAATCGATTTTTACTGCAACCCAGAAATCGTCAACCTTCATCATCATGTAGGAAGAGGACATTTAACATAAAGAGCTTTAGGGTAGAAGGGTCTTTTGTCTATGGAGAAAGGCTCACTAAAATCTCAGAGTTTAACAGGGGGAAACGGAGTTCAATGTTGGTGAACAAAGAGTCCTAGTCTGGTTGGGGGATCGTTGTGAGGCTTTGCTAGGTCGTCATAACAATGGAGTAAGGCGGTGGAAGAAGGTTGCTGGGAATTACACAAGCATCATTGATTCGAACTCAAATATCAGGGGTGATTTCATTCTTATCTCTCTATTTGTGGGGAAAAGATCATCGTGGATCTGTGTCCCCAAAGTAAATCATGGGTGGGGTTGTGATACTTTTGGGAAGAAAATCAAGGAATGGGTGAATGATTTTTTCAGAGAAAATACTGCTATGGTCCCTCTTTTGAAACCTAACTCGGTTGATTCTGGGTTTCATCTTGGTTCAAACTTTTCTGTCTACTATCCAAAATGGTGTGACCCCGTGCATTGATTTAGACATGGAGGGATGTAGTTTTAACGATTGCTGGGAGAATCCCATCGTACTTGGTGCGGGTGAGAGTCGTAGATTGGAGAGTTGTAGTAGCGGTTTTAGCCAATTTTTTTGGATTTGAATCTATTCCATACCTTTGCTGCATTGATGAAGATAAAGCTGTTTTTTTGCTCCTTCTTTGGAGGTAGCAAATCATCTCAGAACTGCAAACTTCTTCACTTTGAGATCCAGCAAGGTTGTAACCATCCGAAGGTGGTCGGAAATGGTGGTGAGGGTCCCCATTACAACGTCCCCAGATGGTACATGGGTATCTGTTCATGGGTTGCCCCCAAATTTATGGGATGAAAAAGTATTTAATGGTATCGGGGAGTTATGTGGAGGTTTAGCTGAGATTGGGGATGTTAAGAAAAATGGAAAAGATCTGGAGGTCGCGCATATACGAGTAAAAGAAAAAAATCATTTCAAAATCCCTCATGCAGCAGCAGGAAGATTGGTGAAAAGTTTTTTTTCCTACACTTGGAACCCAATAGCTTAAACAGCAAGCTATCTCTCAAGTTTTTGGAGAAAAGATTTGCAGGGTGCTGTGAGGAAGACGAAGATGACTCGAAGAGACCTAGGCTACGTGTCGTGATGGAAGCGGGATTTTCAAATTTCAACTTATGTTTGGGTGGTGAGTCTGTGGGTATTGAGCCCAGTACAAATGTGGTGGGCCCTGTTGACGAGAACCCACAGTCGTGGGCCGAACAAAGCCCGTCTCGCAATTCGTTCAGCTCGTTGCCCCAAACTAGAAATGACGAGGCTCCATTTGATTCTTGTGGGCCTTTGCACCGCAGATCAAGATCCACAAGTCCTTTGGCTGGACGGAGATGCCCAGAAGAATGAATGGATTCAATCTATTCTCAGATGTCCCTTAACAACGTGCAAAACTCGTCTTCTCCATTGGCAAGAGGCTTTGAGGCATCCGTAATCCCAAAAATGGGGTTGAACCAATTGCAGGCTTTAATCGATGTCATTGTCGGAAAAGTTTGCAGCACCCTTGCATCGTGGTTTGAAGCGCTTGAAGACAAGTTTGCTGCTGTGCTTTTGGAGGTTGAAGGCTGGCTTAACAGCAGATATGAAGATATCATAGAAGTTGGAGTTTATCTAAACAATGACATCAACAGGGGGCGAGGTAAAAATGTCGGAAGTGGGGAGCGGTCAACATCAGAGGGCTTTGAGGATGTGGGGATTTTGTCATAGTGGTGAGATTATATTAGTCATTTCAAGGCAGGAAATCGGCGCATCTTTCCAAACGGTTACCGTTATACAAGGTTTAGACGAGAGCATTCTTCTGAACAGCTTTAAAGGCAATACAGGTGCTGATTCTCATATGTGGTGGTGTATTTCTTCTGATAACCTCATCTCTTCCTGGTCTGCATCCATTTCTAGTAGCCCATTTTTAGGTGCCGCACACTTCAGTCCACATAAGACAGGTATATCGGGTATTTTTCAGTCTGGGGTTTTGTTTCTTAGCTTGAATTATTTATACAATGCTTGCTGTCTTTTCTTTCTTAGCTCAGGTACTGCTTTAACATCCTCGAATGTGTCAAGTACTGAATTTCTAGAGCAGAATTAATTGACTGAGTTTCGGTCACATGATGCGAATATTTCTGAGCTGTGATGCCCAATAATTTGTAATTTGGTAAGATTTCGAGTATTAGTGATTAGTGAGATTGATGAAAGAGAGGAGGGAATCGGGGTTGGGACAGAAGATCTTGCCTGACTTTTTAGACTAGAGGTGTCGGACTTAGATGGTGTTTTTTTACCAATACATGAGGCAGTTAGCAGATTTTGTATTCAAAGGGAAGGACTTGGATTGGGATGCTCACTGAGGGAAAAAAATTTTGGGTGGTGCCTTCAATATCAGAGAAGGAATCAGGGAAAATCCATCCATTTTAAATGAAGATCATAAGAGGATTGGGGAGTGAGGAATTTGAAATGGTCTTGCCTTCCGTATATTGGGGTGTCAGGTGGTATTCTTGTCTTATGGTATGAGGATTCATGGGTGGGTACTGAAACACTGAAAGATAGGTTCTCAGTGTTGGTTATTAGCTGGGATGTATGGTCCAAACACTTCAAGGGAGAGTTAGTTCTTTTGGAATGAGCATCGTGAGAGTAGAAATGGGTGGGAATGACATTGGTGTCTAATTGGGGATATTAATGTAACTAGATTTGCAAGCAAAAAAAGTGGGGTTGGTTGGGTAACTAGGAGCATGCATATTTTCAACAACCTCATTAGCTAGTTTGGTTTGTTTGACTACCCTTTGGCTCGTGGGAAATACACTGGGTCAAACTGCCAAGATAATACAATTTGGAGTAGACTGGATAGATGACTTATGCCAGTAGGTTGGTAGGACTCGTTTCCCAACATTGTTTAGAGTATCCTTCCCAGGATTACTTCTGATCATTGGTCCATCTTGTTTTCATTTGAATCGGTTAGAAGTGGCCCCTCCCCCTTCCGTTCTGAAAATATGTGGTTAGCCCACCCCTCTTTTGGGGACAAGGTCAAGTTGTGGTGGGCCAATAGGGAATTTGTGGATTCGGGGTGGGCGAGTTTTTGTTGCATGAGATCTCTTAAGTACTTAAAAGAAAAACTGAAAGAATGGAATAGAAATTCCTTTGGTTTAATCTCATCTAGAAAGGTTGAGTGTTGTCAAAGCATTGAAAGATTAGATAGCACATAGCAATCAAGGCCTCTCACTGGGGTGGTAAAAGGGGAAAGACAAATGAGGAAGGGGGACCTTGAATGCTTAAGCAAGAAGAAATCAGTTGGAGGCAAAAATCTAGGGCGACATGGATTAAGGAAGGTGATGCAAATACGACTTTTTTCCATAGACTAGCTAATGGGAGGTTGAGGGTTAATTACCTATCCCAAATCACAGTTGGTGTGGAAACTATGAAGGATAATGATATGATTGTGGGGGCCTTATCCACGTTCTATTCCAATCTTTATAAGCCAGAGTCTTAACATGAGGCTTAATGTTACTGGGCTTGGAGGGAGCATTTTGAATCGGGAACATAGGGAATGGTTTAGAAAGAGAATTTGAGTTAGAGGAAATCCGGAAAGCCATTTGGTCACTTGATAAAGATCAGTGATTTCAATGTCGTAGACATGTCGACGATTTTTGAAGTGGCGACATAGAAACCAAGGAAAATCGCCAGATTTCCCTTTTCCCTCATGTCGCGCGACATCGTGACATGGGGGAATTTTTTTTTTTTTTTAAATCCTATAAAATTATGAAAACATAAATAAAAGGTTATAGGGAAAAAACAGCAGTTTATTCTTTGCATAATTATATTTTGTAAACTGTAAAAATCAAAGAAAATATTATTAGAAAACTATAAAAAAATCAGAAAAAATCAGAAAAAATACTAAACAATTCAAGAAAAATAAAAAACTTAGAAATATGAATGGAATCATTGTTTATGCATTTGTAATGCATACACAATCATAATTTACACTATTATGCTTCTGTTTTTGTAATTAAAAATTATAAGAAATAAAAAAAATAAAATTGATAAGGAACAATCTATCTACTTTAGATTTATAACTTATGAACTTTTTCATGCTTTTGTCTTACAGCTTGAGCTTCATTTGACTTGTGACTCACGATATTGAATGATTTTTTTTCTAATTTATATCATATAATGTATGATTGTATTCATGTTGACAATGATTACTTGATTAGCACTCCTTTACTTGTTAATCACTTATTTGTTGAAAAGTTATGTGCTTGTTGCTTAATTGGATGTATTACTTTTTGTACAATTGGAGTCTGGAACTGAAAGCTCGACACCACAGCATCAACCCTAACCCCCCTCAACTAATGGTCTTGATTAAGGGAATGTTTTTTTATGCATGTTTTGATGTATTTAGGTATATTTAGGTCTCAATTATGCTCATCTAGGAGTTTGGATCAAAATTCCATCAAAAACCTAAGATTTCCCTTAATTTCCCATTTTTTCTCCCAGATGTCGTGACATGTTGTAGCGCATGGCTCTGCGACATTTCTTTGATTTTGTATTGGAATGGAAAGGGTTTGGGGTTCGATGGAGGAGGTGGATGAAGGGGTGCGTAAGGAATGTAGCATTCTCTTTTGTAATTAATGGAAGGGTTCAAGGAAATTTTGAAGCCTCTCAAGGACTTAGGCAGGGGGACCCATTGTCTCTTCTTTTGTTTTCATTGGTGGGAGATGTCTTATGTTTTTGTTAAGGGCTGGGGAGATGAGTTTAATTTCGGTCTTTAAAACAGGCAGTGATTCAGTTTCTGTATCTCATCTCCAATATGCAGATGCCACGCTTAGTTTCCTTCAGACAAATGAAGCGGAGACTCCATTGTTTTATGTTTTGAGATGGTTTCTGGACTTAAGGTAAACCTGTAAAATAGTAGTCTTCTAGGCATCTCGATGGATCCAGCTCGTGTTCAAGTCTTTGCTCAGGTTCTAGAGTGTCTTGTTGAAGAGTGGCCAATTTGATACTTAGGTATGCCGTTAGGGGATAGTCATCGTAGGGAACGCTTCGGGGCCCTGGTCTTGGAGAAAATGGAGTTAAGATTAGCATCTTGGAAAAAATCATATTTGTCCTTAGGTGGCAGAATTACTTTGATCCAGGCCTCGCTTGCCTAGTTACCAACCTACTATCTCTCGCTTTTCAGTGTTCTAGTTAAAGTTGCAAGGGCAATTGAGAAATTACAGAGGGATTTTTTGTGGTAGGGAGGAGGAGGGGAAAAGAGAAAAACACATTTGGTTAGGTGGAAAGTGGTGTGTAAGAGCAAGCTAGAGGGAGGCCTCAACTTGGGAAATATTCACGTTCGTAATCTGGCTCTTCTTGGGAACTGGCTATGTAAATTCAGTACTGACACAGATTCTTTGAGGTTCAAAGTGGTCCGCTGCAAGTACGATATACATGATAATTGTTGGGACTTGAATCCTAAGGCTAGAATATCCCCAATTAATCCTTCGAAAGTGATTCTTTCACTCATCCCTGGCTTCTCTTTCCACCTAACACATTTGGTTAGGTGGAAAGAGGCGTGTAAGAGCAAGTTAGAGGGAGGCCTGAACTTGGGAAATACTCGTGTTCATAATATGGCTCTTCTTGGGAACTGGCTATGGAAATTCAGTACTGACACAAATTCTTTGTCGTTCAAGGTGGTCCGTAGCAAGTACGGTACACATGATAATGGTTGGGACTTGAATCCTAGGACTAGAATATCCTCTATTAGTCCTTGGAAAGTGATTCTTTCACTCATCCCTTCTCTTCATATATCCGTTGTTGTGTGGGGAATGGGAATCGTATTTGGTTCTGGTCTGACGTTTGGTGGGGGTGCATAATCTCTTGCTTCTAGGTTACCACGGTTATACCTCATTGTTAGAAATAGGAATGCTTTGGTTTCAGAAGTGCTGTTTTAATCTCAGTCGGGTTTGGTCTGGATTTTAGACCTTAGGATTGATCCCAGATCCGAGGAGGTGGATGAGTTGGGTCTTCTTTTTGAGTCTTTGAAGTTTTTTTTCACTGATCCAGGCATTTCTGATTCTAGATCTTAGATTCTGGAGAGGTGCGGCTCTTTCTCGGTCTGGTCTTTCTTTTATGCCATTTGGCAATTCTATCCCGGTGTTCATGGTTCTTTTCCTTTTTGTAAAATTTTCTTTTCTATTGCTCCACCTAGGGTCAAAGCCTTTGTTTGGTTTGCCATCCTGTATAGAATTAATACTTGTGATATGATGTAGAGGAAGATGGAAGAAGTGTGCTCTTTGTCCGAACCTATGTATTATGTGCTGTAAAGAATGGGAGTCGGTGGACCATTTTTTTATTCATTGTGAGGTAGCAAGGGATATTTGGCATGCCTTCGTTCAGAGGATCGAAGTTCTTCGGACGTTGCCTTCTCATCTACACGATTGTTTATGTAGTGGAGATTTCCTTTCTTGGGGAAACGAGGGAAGGTGCTTTATGGAGCAGTTCTCTTTGCGATCCTGTGGATGATTTGGGGAGAAAGGAACATAAGAGTTTTTGAGGACAAGGTGTCTAACATATAGGATTTGATTGGGGCCTGTACATGGCTAGCTGCGTCTTGGGTATCTGTGCTTCATGATTTCAAAGGTTTCTTTAGTTTTGATGTTGTTAGGGACTGGTCACTTGTTGCTCGATCTAGTTGGCGACAAGGTTTTAAATTTCGATATTGCGAGACATTTCACCAGATTTGTCTGGCGAAATTTCGGCGACATTTCGTGAAATTTCACCAAGCTGAAGAAATGTTTTTGCCATATTTCACTATATTTAGCCATATTTCACCTATGTTTCACCGAAATTTTGAAAAATGGGGGAAAATGGGGAATTCATTCCCCCTATATTTCGTTTCGTTGGGGGGCATTTTGGCGAAATTTAATACCATGGTCGGTGGAATCCTACGACTAACGCTATTTAGAAACCTCCGAGAGTGGGCTATATTAAGCTCAACTTTGATTGGTCATCTTTGGGGAACTCAGATCCGTTGGGGATAGGGGTGTTTTCAGAGATTCTCTTGGTCAATACTTGCACATATACTTTTGACCTGTTGGGGAGGGGGATTCCACAAGTGTGGGGATACATGCTTTGGTGGCAGGCTTGAAGGAAATGGGAAGTCGGGGTTTTAGGCGTGTAGAAATTAAGGGTGACTCTTCCTTAGTCATTGCATGAATGTGTTCATCTTCAAAGTGGCCATGGAGATTCCTTCATCTTATTAGGTTGGCAAAACACTTGAGGGGAGAGAATGGAAATTGTGTTCTCACACACTTCTCATTTGGCGAACGATGTTGTTGATAGGCTGGCTAGGGAGGGTGTGACTAGAGTCTTTTTTCTCAGGCACACCGGACGTGGATGTGATTTCAGAGGAGATTTAGATATTCATTTTTTTTTTTTCGTGTGTAATGCCTCATTTCTGCCATTGTACGGGTTTTATGCTTTTGTTTTTTGCCGTTTTTTGCTTTCAGGTTCACAACTTTTGACCTATGTATTTTCCCTATTTTTGATGATTAATGAAGAATTGTGTTAATTATCAAAAAAAAGAAAAAGATGAGCTTTATGGCCATATCTGTTATTTATTTTTTATTTTCCAATTTTATGGTCAGTGAGGAACTTTGAAATGAAAGTTTGCAGTGCCCATTATGGAAGCGTTATTTTAGGTTAAGAGTATTTAGTGCCATAATCAATATTTATCTTAACTTGTCCAACTTTATGGTGAAAGAAAAACTTTGAAATGGTAGTTTATGTTACCCATTCTATCATGTGTGCGGTATGGGGGAAGTGGAATAGGAGGATTTTTTAGAATATGATGGTGAATATAACGCATTTACTAAAGTGTTAACTGCTTAATAGATCTCTTAAACCTAAGAATTGAGTACCACATGATACCATTGTCTCCCGATTAGCTTTGCGGTTCCTTGTGGCATCTTGTGATGGCAATTGGCAAGTCTTGTTTGCATTATACAAGTTTCCATTAATTCAATAACATTTTTCTTCCTCCCATTGTAGGATGCAATGGCAATAGACATTGTTGGGTTGGTGAAATGTTGCTTCACAGGGAATGAGATAATTGCATATTCTTTATAAAATGATTGAAATATACTTAGGGTATGTTTGGATCGCACGAATTCAAAGATACATGAGAATTGGAATGCATATGAATTGTAAATCTTATGATTTCAAATTCATATGTATTGAAATTCTGTTGTTTGGTTGACACGTTACTCATAGCTTAATTTATCTAATCTGTATAGCTAGTGTATATTTTTTTATTTACTACTTTTTATTTAACTCATGGATTCCCTTACAAATAGGGATGGCAACAAGGTTTATTGTACTGGGTACCAGACTGGACCGGACCAGTTTTGGTCCGGACCGACGGTACCGGCCTGTCCGGATCCGATAACAAAAAAAACACATTTTCAAATTATAAAAATTTGGATTGGACCGGTCACCAAACCGATGAGACCGGTCGGCGGTTCAGATCAAAACCGGTTTGGACCGTCCACTAAACAAATTTAAAAAAAAAAACACAGGACCAGTATCAGTTGTACCGGACCGGTCCATAACCCCGCTATACAATAGTTTGTATCGTGGATTGGAACCGGACCCTTGAGGTCCGTTTCCGGTACGGATCGGTACCTGCTAGTCCTTAGTACCATGGATGGCAATGAGGCAGGTTCCGAACCCGGCCCTAACCCGATTTATGGGTTACCAGACCAAAATCATTAAGGGTGGGGTAGGGTGGGGTGGGGCAGGTTACCCTTTTAAACCACCCTAGCGGAATACTTTGTTTACGTGGGAATTACAATAAACACCCCTCATAGTGTGAATTATATTTCTCATGAATCGTGGGAATTGGGTGCCTTTTTTTTCCTACGTGACTTTTAATTCCTGTAGGAATTGGTCATCCAAACGCAAGAATTGAAATTCATACCTGCCAATTCTAATTCTCACCCTTGAATTCCTGTGATCCAAACGTACCCTTGTTGTATATTGAAATTAGTCATGATGTTATGTAGGGACATAAGAAAGGGCTTTTTACATCCACCCCTATGTATTTGCACCTATACTCTCACATTTTACATATCTATATCTGTGCACCTTCTATTTACATATTTGTTGCATCCGTTCCTCATGTTTATAAATATAAAATCTAGGGACTTTCGTTGTTTATTTCACTAAATGACTAAAATAAATTTATAGGATAAGAATGCTTGTATACACTAAGACAACACTTGTCTACTCGTTCCGATTTCTCTTCTCAACAATTCTTTCTCCACACTTGGGTTTTGAGTTGTCTTCTATCGACGGTTCTTCTGCTCTCTTCCTTTGTGGCTAGAAAAGGCATGCATTTTTATTCTTGCTCTCTCTTTGTCTGTCACATTCACGACATGGTTGGTGATAAAACTAACTTGAGCATGACCTTGATAGCTCTATATAACTTCCATATTCCAATTGAAGTTTTTAATTTGATGAATCGTTGTTGTCTAAGGTCCAAAGTGCATTTTCTCTTTCGCTTTCATCGAAAAATGGTTCTATAGTGAAACCCAGCACGGGTCCATTCCAGCTGCATGGTATTCGACCTTAGCAGTTGTCATGCTTGCGGTTGGCCTGGTAGTCATGTCTTCATTCATCATCTTTGAAGCGTATGTTGTCTAGGTGAGCTAAAGCCTATAAAATGTAATTTATGCTTGGAGTAGTGGCATATGTTTTCTTGGGCTTTAGATATTTGTTCTTGTTGCTTGCTAGTTGCTACTGGTGTTTATGATTGACATACAGACTTCTGACAAGACAAAATTTGGCAAAAGAGTTCAATTATACGCAAAATATTGGAGGGAAGGAGGGAGGGAGGGAAAGATGTGGTCCAAGGTAAAGTAGTGTTTGGTGATTGTTTCTTGTTATAGGGTGAAGGGAATGCACCGATTTATTTGATGTATTCTTCCTTGGATATTACATGGGAGGCTTGCGATTTTGATTTTTTCCACTTGGATGATGGAAGCATTTATTTCCTACGCCTACCGTCGATGGGAGGGAGGGAAGGAAAGATGTGGTCCAAGGTAAAGTAGTATTTGGTGATTGTTTCTTGTTATTGGGAGAAGGGAATGCACCTATTTTACTTGATGTATTCTTCCTTGGATGTTACATTGGAGGCTTGCGATTTTGATTATTTCCACTTGGGTGGTGGAAGCATTTATTTCCTACTCCTACCGTCGATTGAAATAAGCTTCCCTTATTATTTGGTTGGGGGTTTAAGTAAACATACCAACCAAGGTTTTAAATTTCGATTTCGCTAGACATTTCGCTAAGGGGGGCATCGCGAAATTTCGCTATATTTTACCCATATTTCACCGAAATTTCAGCGGAAGGGGAAATATCACCATTTCCCCCCTTGGGCAAATGGCGGCATGCCGCCGAAATTTAAAACGTGGCATGCCACCGAAATTTAAAACCATGATACCAACTCAACTCGACCCAGCCACCGATTGGGTGGGTTTAAGTTGAACTGAGGGTATTAGTACCCCATGGCATGTCAACCCTTACCAGTTTAAAATCAAGCAGGTTTATGCTAGTTGGAGGTTTGGTTTCAACTCTTAAATAGGGCTCTGAGAGAGTCAATTCTGCATCTCTATTACATTTTGGTAGATTCAAAACCTTATTTTATGGTGGTTTCTTTCACTTTGCAAAAATAACTAGTATATGCAATTTCTAACTTTGGGAGTACAAATACAACTAATATACTAAATGGAAGAGAGGCATATAAATATGGAAAAGATAAGAGTAAAGATGAAAATATATGTGATGTTATACGAAGAATGTAAGAAAGCTCCTTATTCTAGAAAATGTTATTTTTGTCATTTAATAAAAATAAAATAATGGAAGTACCTAGATTTTAGTGTTGTGATGCTGACACGACAAATATGGTATATTGAGGGGGATGGATACAAATACATAAAACATGGTTGCATAGGTGCAAATGCATGGTAATATGGTGACAGGGATGTAAAAAGCCTTGTCTTAAGCCAAATGTATGTTATGGATGTTGATTGGAAAGGGTGGATATGATTCGTTTCTCATTTAGGGTTAGAGGATACCACATTCTTATCCGTTGAACAATTTTTGTGGCTCAAAATTGATGGTTTTTTTGATCATAGATTCTCTGGTTTCGAGGTTTCTCTCTTATCTTCATGCTGAAGTCACAAATTGTATTAGATTATATGTATTGTTATTTTCTATGCTATTACTTCCCTTGTGCTGCTACTGAAGGTATGTTTCAATATTATTCACACATTTATCTTGTATTTTGATGGCGATTATGCATGTCACACACACACTCTTCAGTCTTGTTGGATATCTTTGCATTATTAAATTATAGTTTCAGTTCTTAATGATCAAAAAAGTTACTGTTTCAGTTCTTTATTCTAATGAGCTGGATGGAAAAAATTCGTTGAGATTAGATGAAAATACTAATGCAAAATAATTGTTCATGTTCATGGTGATGTTTCTTTCTGCTAACGGTATTCTAGTTTTGATAACTTAGAATGTTTCATTTCATCTATGCAGGGAAAAGACTATAGGAGTCAGTTTCAATTAGGCAATGGTGCCTTATTCGGAGCTAGTTACATCCAGGTAAAATATCTGTTTAGACTAATTATTTCGGATTCCCAATCCATCTAATGTTCATGCTTTTACATGGAGTGGCAAGGGGTTTTGGGTTTTGGTGAATTGAAGTGTCTTTCATAATCTGTTGTAATCACTTGATTATATTTCATCATGCTAACTAGTGACTTGAATGCTATCTTTATTGTCTATCTATATGTATCTTTTCTTCGCCTTCTCTGCAAGGGGTTTTGATGGGTGGTCAGGTGGTGATGGTGAAGAATCACCATGTTGGCTTTATTTGTATTTGGTGATTTTCCTGCCATGCAGGGTTGGCTATGTGAATCTTGTTTTATCATTCATCTGTGTGTGTGTGTGTCTTAGGGATGGCAATGAGGCGCGTTAAACGGGTAACCCGCCCCGTTGCCATTCACCTATATTTTAAATATATAATATATATAAGAGCGAGTCTATGTACACGCACGTGCACATACATGCGAGAGAGAGTGAGGGGGTAGGGATGGCAATGGCACGGGTTTTGACCATGGTTCTAAATATCGTATCGTATCGCCCGTATCGGGCGATACGTATCGAGTATCGACCTTATCGATACGATAAATCCCTGTAAAATGCGATATAAGGAAAAAAAC
>JAUPMG010000017.1:1700709-1718772 GCA_031762675.1 Pachysandra terminalis
GTGCACAATGATGCATATCCTAGTGTGCAAGGATGCACACCCCAGTGTGCAAGGACGCACACCCCAGTTTGCACAAGGATGCACACCCCAGTGTGCAAGGATGCACACCCTAGTGTGCACAAAGATGCACACCCCAGTGTGCAAGGATGCACACCCCACTGTGCACAAGGATGCACACCCCACTGTGCAAGGAAGCACACCCCAGTGTGCAATGATGAACACCCCATTGTGCAAGGATGCACACCCCAGTGTGCACAAGAATGCACATCCCAGTGTGCAAGGAAGCACACCCCAGTGTGTAAGGATGCACACCCTAATGTGCACAGGATGCACAGTCCAATGTGTGCAAGGATGCACACCCCAGTGTGCACAAGGATGCACATCCCAATGTGCAAGGATGCACACCCCAGTTTGCACAAAGATGCATACCCTAGTGTGCACAAAGATGCACACCCCAGTGTGCAAGGATGCACACCCCATTGTGCAAGGAGAGAGAAAGATAGAGAGAATGGGATAAGGGTAATTTAGATATGTGTTTTTTTTTTTTAAAAATGAGAAGGATGCACACTTGGTGTGCAAGGATGCACACTTAGTGTGCAAGGAGAGAGAAAGAGAGAGTTAAAGAGGTAAGGGTAGTTTAGGTATTTTTTTTTTTTTTGAAAAAGCATTATGTGGGGACAGGTCTGACACATCCTCTGTCACATACAGAGAACCGTATGGTGATTATTTTGTATTCGTATATTACACTTGCAAAAAGTTTTAATCAACACATTTTTCAGCATTTAATCCCCTAAAATAGGAGGATTTCGTAATTTTCCGAAGGAAAAAAGAAAACGACCATAATCTTTGCTTTTAGGAATGGTAGAATAGGATTAACGCGCAGTTCTGCACGTGCCATTCGCTAGTAAAAATAGCATTCTCTCCTCTTTTTGTCTCTCTAAATGACTAAATTACGCTCACCGTAACAAAATTGCATATAAAAATGGAAGTGTGTGGTTCGTTAGTAATATTTTTCGATATGAGTACGCACCTGACCTTCGGTTCCTGTCACGGGAATCCGACCGTTTTCCGGCTATTTAGGGTTGGTTAAAGCTTTATCAGGTCCGATACTGTCTAAAAACAAGGGTTTCTGACAGTAGCTCAGAGATGTCTCGCCACGCAGCGACTCCCCATTTCCACAAATGAAGACGCTCGACAATAAATATGTGAGAATGATGTTTCTTTCTTCGTTTCTTCTGTTTCAGTAGCTTTTCTAGGTTTCGGTTTCTTTGGTTTGAGATATCTTTCTTTCGATGTTCAGTGTGAAGTTGGTTTCTATGTGGAATCCCGTGCAGATGCTCGGAGATGAGATCGGGAAAGGAGCGTACGGTCGCGTTTACAAGGGTTTGGACTTGGAGAATGTGGACTTTGTGGCGATTAAACAAGTTTCTTTGGAGAATATCGCTCAAGAAGATCTCAACATTATCATGGTTTGCTTCCTCTCTCTCTCTCTCTCTCTCTCTCTCTTTTGTTTATTCAAATTTTTTAATTTGTGATTCTTTCTTCCATTTTTTTTTCTTTCTTTTCAGTACTTAGTAGATCAAGATTAAGTGTCGTCGAGTTTGATTATATTTATGTATTTATTTATCTTTTAACTTGGTACTTGATCATACTTGCCAATTGTTGTCAAGTGATAATAGCAAAAAGAATGAACTGAGAGTGAGTTGATTATTCTTCTAAAAACATTTCCAGTAGTTTCACTTAAACATTCCTATAAATTTTAGTTGAATTAGGATAATGAAAATACCACTGATGCTTGAACGCAACAAATTTTAAGCTTTTCAATCACAGTCTTGAGTTCTTTTAAGTTTAATACAAATTGTATGTTACCATGTATTCGAGTTGAAAACTTTATATTTGTCGGTCTTATTATTTTCTGACTTTAGAAAACCTTCTATGTATGTTTCTTTGAGTGTTTGAATAACCTTTGGGAAAAGGGGAAAATTTTGAATGAAACTTTCTAATATGCTTATTCCCCAACCAAAGGGGTGACATTGATATCTCCTGGCTATATATCTTGTGATATTTCTGTCACGCCCCAGATCCCGTAGCACAAATCCCTATGCGGGAGGCACGAATCACGAGGCGAGACCTTCGGGATCCATTTCTGGACCGCGGATTGTCATATCAAAATTCACAATTAATAAAAGCAATCATTATTACTTTCATTAAATACTCAAGAGTATGGAAGCGAAAAAGAATAAATACTAGAGTGAGCGGAAAACTTGTAATTAACCCAAAGTCTTCATTCCACCTCAACCTGCAACATAACAAGTTGCGTGAGCTTGGAATGCCCAGTAAGAGACAATCTGTCCCCAATCTTCACTAATATCATGGATAAACGAGTAAACGAAATAAAATTCAAGAATTTACAATGGACAGAAACACAGATATGAAATGAAGTGAACTATGTATGAGATGACACATTCAAATGGTACTAAACGACATGCTCAAATAATGGAATACAATGATATTATGCAAATGTATGAACTATATAAGGTTTTCATGTTAAGTTGTGCATTGGGATTGATCTGACTGAATTTCTGAGGATTACCACCATGGCACTGTACAGCTTGACTGAATTTTTGGGAATAACGTCCAAGGTACAGTACAACCTCTGATTGGATTTCTGGGAATACATCCCGAGGTACAGTACAACCTCTGACTGGATTTCTTTGAATATATCCTGATGTACAATACAACTTCTGGCTGGATTTCTGGGAATCTATCTTGAGGTACAGTACAACCTCTGACTAGGTCCTATCACGGGAACCTGGTACTCATTCTCCCAGAACTCACTCAACGGTTTACCATAATTTATCACGTATGCATGCTTAACTTTGGACTCTAATGATAATTCATGTCGACACTATCCACGCACCCATACACGCGGATAATTTACTAGGAAGCATCCTTAGTTTCCTAACACATGTACAACAGAATAATCAACAATCACCTTACATGTGCTTTATCTGTCACTGCTCGGTTGACCCAGACAGGCTAATCATTATCTACTTAATCCCTCACAATCTATTGGAATCCAAGAATGATTTTTCCAGCTAGCAATTCAAACAGTATGAATGGAATGCATGTCTTCACTACTTACATCTCAAAATACATTTGCCATGAAACTTAGATGGCAACAATTAACAAGTAGCAACCACTACAAACATGGATTTGCTGATTTTGTTGTTTCCTATCAGAAAAGTTCATCTACATATGCAATAAGACCAATTTATTTTTGTAGAGATCAAAATGAAGTTGCAGAATAACAAATGATTCTTACTAGAACTTGGTAAGGTAACTAACATGACGTACCCGAAGTGTAGTTTACCCAAAGCATAGTATACTACAATGAAAAAACACACATTGATGTGCAATAAGACTACTTTGCATGCAAGGAAAAATGCGAGTGTAAAACTACAACTCCACTAAATTCCAATCAAAATAAAGTTTACCACACTCAACTTCAAATATATTGATGAACTACATAAAATAAAAAAATATTGAAATACCAACAAAATAAAGTTAGCAAATGAGAAATGTTTCAAAATCAAACCATCCAAATACTAAAAACATATCCAAATATCATTTGAAGTCATCTAATTATGTATGTAAAAGTCATGCCAGTTTCTTGGAGCAAGCAACTTGCAAGCCCATTATCGTATCATAGTCTGCCTCATTACATTCATTGTGGTCGTCATCTGACTCCACATATACATTTTCCACTTCTTCCTTAGTTTGGTCCATTCAGGTTCGTCATTTTCTTCTCCAACTTTCATGTCTCCACTTTCATTTCTTGACCTACTACTGCTGGTTGCACTAATAGCTTCCTGTTAATGACTTGGCACTCACTAGAATCATCAATCTCATCAAAGCATACTGGATCATATGTGTGAGGGTTATCTTTCCTTGTTAACAATCTCTCGTGTAGCTGCTGATTGTACTGGACGAAAACAAGATCATTTTGCCTCCTTTGTTCTAGCCTGTTCCTCTTCTTTCTATGAATCTTGGCACACAATTAAAAGATGAGGAAAATGTCATTCTCTTAATTAAAAAAAAGTAAGTAGTTTTTAACGACACTTCACTACAAAATAAGAAATATTTTGACAACTATCTTTAACTCACATTTTAAAAAGCACTCCAATTGTGTTCACAACCAAAAGAAGTGCATGTATGCCCGAGAATATGACGTGCCAAATGTCTAAGTTTCGGGGTGTTAGCCCCATATATGGCTCACCACTTAACTTCAAAAAGTGAGACTAAATTCAAGAGTCAAGAATATCAAGTTAAAAAGAAAAACACAAAGTATTGAGCATATAATTTTGTAAAAGAAAAGTGTGAGAACTTAGAATTTAAAAGCTTCATCATGAGCTTACTTGGTTGCTTCTTATCTCTATACCTGATTGTCTTATCTTTACCAAAGCAGTCTTTGACATTCTTATTAGTATTCATTTGTTTAGAGATTTTACTTGCAAATCTGCATCTCTAACCATCCTCTCTAAGCATTCAAGAAAACTCACTTTAAATTTTCAAACTGAGTCCTCCGAAATCTCTTTAGCTTTAAAATAAAAGTTGGTTAAGAAGAACCCACCATGTGTAAAGGTTGATTGAGTTGCTCCTCCCCTCTTCTATCCACAATATTCAAAATGGGCTTATAATCTCTTGTGGCTAAAGAAGCTTTAAATTTGATTTCTAGCTTTGCTCCATAGTAGCATATATCCTATTGGTGGCTTCACATCACTATCAACCAACCTCAAAACTTGCACAATGTTATATGATGACAACATAATATCAGTTATTTACAATATTTAACATCTCTCCAAAAAGGTATTGACAACATAATATTTGCAATCCTTTGCCCCTCACTTTTTTGCCCACCTACTATTTGTCCAATTTGAAGAAACAAATAGAGATTGTAAAACTTATTTATGTGTAAACAAGCTTTGGATATTCAAGAAGCAACGGCAAACCGAATTGTTTCTGTCCTTTTGATGTCCTTTCCTATCTTGACTCCAATGTGATTGAGGAGAGGATTCTTGTATATAAAAGCAGTAAATGACTGGGACTTAACAATCACACTTTTGTTACCTTGGGCTTTCCATTGCCCGTTAATCAAATATATAAGAAATGAGCTGCATTTTCATTAACTTTTTTACCCATAAGAAACTCATTCTTAATAAAAACAAGAAGGGAACATGTAATTGAATGTGAGATAGAAAGGAAAGCGAAGAAAGATAGAACCCTAATTACTTACCGGACAAGCAACATGGTTATCTGTTACAACTTGAACCACACACAGTGTTTAAACTCGGTATCGGATCGGGGATCGTCTCGTTCCGATACCGTTCGATCGGCGATCCAACTCTGGATCGGCCGATCCAAACATTGTCTTGTAATTAAAAATAAAAAATAAAAAAATCAGAAAAGAAAATTCCCTTAGTGCCCTTCTAAGTTCTAACAGACGTTTTATTTGATCTTTAGGTTTTATTTCCTATATAAAGAAAATGAGAAGAAGGAGAAGGAGAAGGAGAAGGCTAGAAGGAGAAGGAGAAGGAAGGAAAAGAAAGAGAAGGAGAAGAAGAAAAAGAAGGAAGAAGAAGAGGTGCCGGCGACAGTCTCTCTTTCTCTCAGGCACACACCGGCGGTAAGTCTCTCTCTCTCCCTCTCTCTCTGGTCCAGCTCTCTGCCTCTCTTTCTCTGAAAGATCTCTAAAATTTTCAAGGAGACTGATTTATCTTTCGAAGCCATATTCAGATCCAGTCTTCCAGATCGTGATCGAGCCTTCCTTGAATCGACGAAGAACCTAACCCCTTCCTTCCTTCGACGAACAACCAAACCCCCCTTCCCTCCTTGAATCGACCTTGAATCGACGAACGGACCTTGGGGTTGGGAGATCTCCTCAGTCTTCACCGTTCTGGAAATTTTTCTTGTTTTCTTCCTTTTTTTTAAAAAAAAAAAATAAGACGTGGCTGGTCTGAGTGGTCTCTCTCTTTGGACTGGACGATCCAGTGTAGATCGTCCGGTCTGACTCGCCGATTCTGAGACTGATCGCCCGATCTGTATTGGAAACAGGCCGAGTTGATGTATTTGGGGTTTTTTTGGGATCAGTTTCAACTCGGGGATCATCCCAATCCGATCCCAAGTTGGATCGTCCGATCCAGACCGGGGTCGGACGATCCTTTACACTATGGAACCACCTGCTCTTCTCCAACCTCTTTTATCACCTTATGAAGCACTTCGAACGAATAACTTGCCTCATGTATCTTAGCCGAGGCATCAATTGATTTTAAAAAGTATGTTCCTTTAGGACAATTTACTAAGAAGTTGATGGAACTTTTTATCCTTTTATTAGTCCAACCATTAGTCACAATGGTGCATCCATTCTTCTTCTTTGCTAAGAAGTTGATGGAACTTCTTAACCTCTTGTTAGTCCAACCATCAGTTATGATGGTGCATCCATACTTCTTCCTGGCTACTTTGTAAACTTGGAAAGGCTCCTTTGTTTTGTTAACCTCAGCTTTAAGAAGTGGTTCTCTCAATTCATGGTATGGAGGAGGTTGATATCCCGGCCCAAATTGACCAATTGATTCTACATCACTTGAAAGCTTCTTAATTTCATAGTATTGAAAAGAGTACTTGCATGGTAGAACACCGAGCTGCATATTTACCCTTTCTCGATCCTCCTTGTATCGATTATTAATAGTAGTCTGAATCACTTTTCCTTTGGCTTTCTCTAACTACTTCTTTAGGATCCCTTTTCAAAAAGCTATCCATAGGTCCCTTTTCACAGGGCTTTTTATTCATCACTTGAGTCGGCCTACAATTGGCTGTATTTTTCTTCTTATGTAAACAAAATCCCACCTAAGTCTCATCACTCTCATCAACAATATTTCCCATGGATCTTGAGTCGGAAAATTCTCTAGTAATGACTTCTTTTGTGCCTGTAAATAGATCTTCCCTCCTAACCCCTCGAGCCAGAACATCTGTAAGGGCATTAGCTGATCTCAACACATGGTTAAAGGAGATCATCATACCATGTGTCATCGAATGAGCCAATCACACTAAATGTGCTTAGTCTCCATGAGCATGCGTTACGATCCTCCATCGATGCAATAACGGTCGCAGAATCACCTTCTAACTTCAACTTTAAAAACTCTTAAGGACCTAGCCTCCCTGAGTCCAGTTAATAGTGCATACACCTTTGTTCGCATTACATCTCCCTCTCCTATGAGTCCAGAAAACGCATGTAATCTCTGTCCATCACGATCCCTAAACACACCACCTATGCCAGAGGGATATGAATTGCCCAATGAACTACCATCAAAGTTCAGTTTCACAACCCCCTGTCTAGGAGGTGTCCACCTCATCGTCCTGGCAATTGTCCCCTTAGCTCATGCTCGCAAGGGCCAATCTCTAATGACCTCACTCATCGACAGGCCCCTAAACTCTGAGTATGTACACACAACAACGCAATCGTAACAATCATAGACTCGATAATTTGCTGCGGCCTCCTCTCCTCCTGAAATATCCTCCGGTTCCTCTCCTCCCAAATGGCTCCACAAAGCTCACATTGAATTTTGTTCTTGTCACTAATATCCAGCCAAAAGGCATACTTCCACGCCAGGGATTCTGGGACTTGATCGTAGAGTGCTCTTCTTCTTCTATCATTGATTGGATGGGGCAACCTGAGTAGTGTCCTTGGCGATTCTCACATCTTGTCCGTCTAGCGCAGTCCTTTTGCAGAGACTGGAATATCTCGTTCCATCTGGTGTCTCAGGGGACCAACTCGGCGGCTGAGGATTTGGCTAGGAGGGGTGTAGGGAGGACTACGATGTTCGAGGGGATCTCGGAGTTGGAGGCTTGATGTATTTGGTGATCTTGGTTTGGCGTTGCCTTCCACGGTGTGGGGCTTTGGGTTTTTGTAGTTTTGTGAGTTTGGCTTTTGGCCATTGCTAGAGAGAGTCTCTCCAGCTAGGGCTTTCATGTATTTTGTTTTTCCTTTTTATTCCCTTCTTTTATATAATTCATAACTTATAAAAAAAATAATAATTGCACATTGCATGAAATGAGAAAAAAATAATGAAACTAATTGCAATAAAATAAAAAAAGCAAAACATAAAAACATGGAAATTAACTGGACAGAAAAAACCTATAATAAGACAACCCATATTAAGTTATTAACATTCGAATTTGAAATATATATCATACAAATCAGGAACAGCATTACAGTAACACTTCAAGTAATTTATGCAAAAGAAATTTTCATTACACTAAATGATAGAGAAAAAAAAACAGAAAAATAGAATTACAGAATTGGTCAAAAAATAGGGGGAGGGCAGGTTCGGCTATAGTTTTATATTGAAAAAAATTACAACAGTTGAAAACAGCATGGGTAGAGAAGAAAAAGACAGGGTATAGAATTGGCCAAAAAAAAAAAAAAAACATTATTAGGAGAGAGAGTAGAGTTGGCAAAAAAAAAAAAAAACATGGGTAGAGAAGAAAAAAAAAATAGAGTTGGCCAAAAAAAAAACAGGCTTAGGCCATTTGCCAATTTCAGATAGAAAAACAACAAGGAAGAAAGGGAAGAGAAGAGATTGAGAGAGTAGAATTGTCGGCAGTTTCATTTGAAAAAAAAAGCAGTAAAGAAGAAAGAGGAGAAGAGAGAGAGACAGGAAGGGCATTAGCAGTTTCATAAGAAAGAAAAAAGGGTGATTTGAAAGTGAGAAAGACCTCTTTTATTTTATCTTCCTCTTTTAAGATCAGACTAATGGCATGTTTGAACTGCCTTGCCTTATTTCCAGCTGTTGAATGGAGTATACTGCCTTGCCTTATTTTTGAGCTATACTGGGAATAGCTCAAAAAATGTTTCAGAGGGGATCTCTGAAGTAGATGGCGATTGATAGAGTAATCCTTGAACATAATTTCCAGTAAGAGTACTGCGTCCAACATGAAACTTTTGATTGGTTGTAAAACATTGATTCTCCTGTTGAGACCCAATTCCATCTTCATAGATTTCTCGAGAAGAGGGAGGGAGGGAGGGAGGGAGGGAGACAGATTTGGATAAGCTGTCCTCTCTCCAATCAACCAAAGCTCCAGCAAACCTTAATGACTAATGTGTAAATATCTGTTGACCAATTAGTCTATTACCTGCAAAAAAAGTAATTAGATTAATTACTTTCATTAAACATTAATTAATAAATTAATAAAACAAAAGTTATTCTAACTTAAAATTAAAAATAACATTAATAGTTTGCACTAGGTGACAGCTCGGGTCAAATAGTCGACTAGGCATCGCCTAGGAGAGTCTAGGCACACTCCGCCTGGCTACCATTACTTCACCTCCAAAAAAAAAAAAGCCTAGCTGCGCGAGCACTTTTAACAACACTGTTCCCTCCTTCTCTTAAACTACATGGTGGAACTTGAGAAAACGTTGGAGCTCCTCTTGAATTTGTTTGCCTTCATATTACCATCCATGCTCATTTATATCTTAAGATGGGTGTTCCATGTTAGCGTAGGAATGTTGATGTTAGAGTGAAAGCTTACTTTGTGCGTCTCACCAAATAAAGAAAGCTTACCTTGTGTAAAATTCTTGTTATGTAAATGACTTAATGTTGAAAACAAATTTAAGTCCGTTATATTTGATTTCAAATATTACCTATAAATTTTTTCTTCTATATATAATTTTTTTGAGGTTACAATTAACTAATATTTTTGCTCCTTTTGCAATGTTCTTCAGACGGTGGGTGTTCACTGTTTCAGCAAGAGATTGATCTACTAAAGGTACTATTTTCTTTTATCATTGGCCTAACTTCTTAGTCTCTAATTGCATAATGCATGCTAGTAACTTCAGGTAGACCATCGGGATGGTCTACCAATGGCATAACAGTATATGTGGTGCACATCAAAAAAAATAAATATGTGGTGCACATCAGGGGACTAGTCCTCTGCGTTGGTATTATCTGGGTAGTATATTCTGATGACAAGTACTTGATCAAATTATTGTGGATTGTCTAAGAAAAAAAAAAGAATTTCCGCCAAATGCAAGGTGACCAGACAGTGTTTGGGTTGAGCTTTGACATATTGAATAATGGTTATTACTGCTTCCTGTGTGTCCTGCACATGTACATTGTGCTTTTGGTGGTGTCTTTGCAGGGTATGTTGCAATGTGGATATACACTAGGGTATCTAAATTGTTGTTTTCATTCACACCATTCATCTTTTTCTTGCAGAATCTGAACCACAAAAACATTGTGAAATATCTTGGCTCCTTAAAAACGAAGACTCACCTACACATAATTCTTGAGTAAGCATCTTCTATAGTTCTATTTATTCTTGTCTATAACTGATCTTGGGGAGATTTCACATAGAAATTTTACTATGAAAATTTACACATGGTAGCGTGGTGATTGGTAATGACTTAGGTATGTGGAGAATGGCTCACTTGCAAACATTATAAAGCCAAACAAATTTGGACCTTTTCCTGAGTCATTGGTGGCTGTATACATTTCTCAGGTTTGCATACAACAAGCTGGAGGTTTGCACTACACTATTAGGATCTAGTTTGATAGTTTAACATTGGAATTCCTCGTTGAATAGGTGTTGGAAGGCTTGGTTTATTTACATGAACAAGGTGTAATTCATCGGGATATTAAGGGTGCCAACATATTGACAACAAAAGAGGTACTTCTTCGAGTTGTATGGTTCTTTTGGTGTTGCATGTGCAAATTTCTTATAGTCTCAGGTGATACAGTGGCATCCTCCTCTTCTATACACAAATTGTTCTTTTACCAGAATATATAGCCTACTTTAGACTTAAAAGTTTCTTACTCTCTCTCTCTCTCTCTCTCTCTGTGTGTGTGTGTGTGTGTGTGTTTTGTAAGCTGATTTTATTATTATCTATAGATTTAGAAAGGCTACCTATGTTTATGGAGGTAGTCATGACAATAACTAAGCCTACTTAGACATTGAATAGAGAAATCACTTTCTTGGTCTTCTAATCTTTCAGCGTTGTGCGTGAATTCTTATTTCATAGAGTATATACACAGTTGCATTCTGCTTGTCAATATGCATGCTGAACCGGTTCTTTGATTCTTGTTAGCTGCTCGATGTTGGAACTATAACATATTTATAGATTTTTTACATTTTTCCAATGTAATTTGCTTGGACTAATGTATACCTTCAGGGCCTTGTGAAACTTGCTGATTTTGGGGTTGCAACAAAATTAACAGAGGCAGATGTTAATACGCATTCTGTTGTTGGAACACCATATTGGATGGCCCCAGAGGTACAATAATATATATATATATATATATATATATATTTTTTTTTTTTCTTTTTTCCCTTTGTTGTTTCAGTACTTTGGTTATGTTTCAGCAGTTTTGATATTCTAGAAGTCCAATCATCAAAAAAAAAGTCCATTATTGTCATTCTTTTTACATTTTAATTGCTAGCGATTATGATTATTCTTGGGATTCTTTTGGATACAACTTCATGCATATAAGCAACCAAAGGCATGAAATAAGAGACAAAATTGATGAGTCCTTACTAAGCCATGAAATCCCAACTATAGGAGTTACTAAATTAATTACATTTTTGGTCCAGTTGTCACATACTCAACAGTTATGGTGTGCGCTATGAGATTAACATTTTTTTTTCTTTGATTGAAAATAAATCATGTTAAACATGCACTTCTAATATACATATTTCCAATGCTCGGAGTTTGGATTTGACTTATTGATAGTCGGAACCTTGTTTAGTTGGGTGTAGAAACAACAGTTACCAACAATCAGAATGTGATACAAATAATTGTATTTCCAAGCTTCACTTTGCCTCAATTCTGTGCTTTTTGTGTTTAAAGGGTCTTGTCCCCTTTCCTTTATAAATTAATGAAATTTAACTTTATGTATTAGAAAACAAAAAGAAAATCTTTACCTACGCCAAAGAAGAACTGAGTGTAATGTTAGTGCCCCTAAATCTTATGTGGTTGGGGGAGATGCCCTAGCCCAAAAATCTAAGGTATGGATAGAAACAAAGAACTTGCACAATTTTTTACGTTGAAAATGTTTTTATATATGGGCCTGGTTCTACTTCTACCACTAAAACCTTGAAACTTGAATAGAAGATCTTCAAACTTACCATCCTGGTCTTTCCGTTACTTTTTCAAGTCTTTGATACATTGGATCAAATAAAGTTGCTTTAACTCCACCTAGATCTTCCTAGGTTATCACATACTTACCTAAGGGAGGCCACTGGCTTAACTTTTATTCAGTGAACATTGCTATATTGGATATGGAGGATTAACCAGGAAATTCGTTTGCCATAATGGAAATGCTTTAGGAAAAGAATTTCAATTATAATTAAAATCATTAGAAAATTTATTGCAATTTTCTTATTAAAAATAGGTTTTGAGATATTGGAAAAATTAAGTGAACCTGACAATCAAAAAATCTGTTACCCAGAATTTTAGAGCCGCAATTTTAACTAGAAAACAAAAATAATCTGGGAACTCCTGGTGTTGGGGGTGGAGTCGAAAGTGTTTGGATTTGATTTGTGAAAAGAAAATGGTAAGGAATTGTTGTAGATCAGTGAGAAGAATAAGGGGGGGTTTGGTTGGAGTAGTAGTGCCGTGGGAGGAATTTAGTTGGCTGGTTCAGGGGGTGGAGAAGAGCCTGAAATCGGAGAGAGAGCAGTTTGTGGTTGGCTCCAAGAGAACAGTGATATCAGTGTTGGTATTGGAGGTTAGGAAGAATGCCAATGGCAGTTTTCTAAAGCTGACATATATTATCGGAAATGGGAAGTCGAGGTGCCTCTGTTTCCCAGAGGGAGTGGAGAGAAAAGGTTGGTTGGAGTTGCTTCCTACCCTGGTTTGGAGGTTGGGCATTCGTATCCACCAAAACTTTAGCTCAGATCAGAAGGCTTTGAATAAAACTTAAGCTCTCGTCCGGGACTTATCAGCGGCGAGATACTCGGAGGAAGACATATAGAAATCTTTGGGGTTGGGTTTTGAGAATCGGGGGAAGAAAGGAAAACCGTTATCGCCATCGAGAGAGAAAATTGGTTTAGGGACGAATGGGTCATACTCCCTAGCTTTTGGTTCAAATAGATATGTTATTTGCCATAATCTGGAGCTTTCAACGAATCTTCAAATGTTGGGGAAGTGCCTGGTAGGTAGGTAGATTCGAAGGCGAGCCACCATCCCTAGCGGAGATACAGGGTTGGGGCGTGTCAAACTGGTTTGTCTTCCTCTGGGGTGGTGGTGCAAAAAATGTCGTCGAGTTTGTTTCTGTTTTCATTCCGGACAAAGGAGGAAGCGTTCAAGATTTTGGGTTGGGGTTGCAGATTTTATGGCCCGTATTATTTGTATTTGGATTGGTGGAATCCAAGATCGGGATGCGAAGTGGATGGTGTGAAAAACTGTCACATCCTAAACCTGGAAATCTCAATGAAGTCCCCAAATTTAAGTTGTATCTCTCACCCCATATCCCTATGGGAGTGGATAAGCAATATATTACCAAACCGTTGAATTAAGTAAGATAATTATAAAATAAAGTTTTGAAAAATTATATTATTAAGAATAATATCCAATCAAAGCAATCATAACAGTGGAATTAAGATAAAATACTTTAAGTCTCAAGATTCAATAAAAACCCTATTAAAATACTCAAATCTGGTCTTACTGATAATAACTCATTAAAACCATAAATCTAACTGATCCTATTACAAATTCTATTGAAACCATCAAACAAAGTCCTAATTATAACTAAGGTCTTCTTCATAGCCTTGTCCTCCGTATTGATCCTCATAGTCCTACTGTCCACCGTCTATAGGTCCTGAAATATGTTGCTTAAAAAGCTGTTATAACCCAAACTAAAATAATAGGGTTAATATGTAATTAATAGAAATATAGGGGTTAATTTAAAATTTTAGTAAGTTAGGTAATATGTTTGACTTTGACTGTTTGTGATTGGTGGGTTGTATGTTTGGAAACTAAAATGCTTCACACACAATCATAACTCTTTTATAATGTGTGGCGAGGATCTTGTAGGAACTTTTAATCTAAATCAATGGCTTAGATTCAAAAAGATTAATAATAGTTATAACTTAATTAGGAATCCATCTTAATAGATAATTAAAGACTAGTTTAACTACAACTAGGAATCTAGATCTATAGGCTATAATTAAACTAAACTAATCTAATCGTTAGGATTTCGTAGGAACACTGAGATTCATTTAGAAGCTTAGAATTTAAAAGGAAAGAGTTTAATTCTATTGAACCATTTGATATACATTGTTCTGCTTTTCTCTAACAGCGTGAGCTTTTAGAGTAATTGGTGCTTAACATGGTATCAGAGCGGGAGCTCGAGTGTTCGAATCTCGGGGGTGGTATGTTTCTGTGTTTATTTTCCCATGGCCGTGCGGATGCGTGTGGTGTGTGTTTGCCTCAGTGTGCCTTGTGTTATCCCATGGATGTGTTGTTCCCGTGCGGAGCCCGCATGTGCGGGAGGGTATTGAACCATTTGACATACATTGTTTTGCCTTTCTTTAACAACTTGAGCTTTTAGAGTAATTGGTGCTTAACAAAATCTAATTAGGATTAAAGTAAGATAAAGTCAATGATTAATTCATCAAGAACTAGGACACTTTAATCTAAGGGTTAGAATTAGTCTAATCTAATCTAAGGGCTGGAAATTAACACATAATCCTAGACTAAGAACAACTCCTAGACTAAGCTGGAAACTATAGACCTTCTATATAAACACTAGGAAGTGGACGTTGGAATTCATTATTGAAGAAGAGGAGATAAGGATTTCTGGAGCAACAAGGAGAGGAATTGCAGAAGCAAAGGAAGAAGAAGAAGATCAAGGTGTTCATCCCAATACTAATTCAAGTTCGAGGTAAGTACTCGGATTAAATTCTATTTTCGATATGAACTAGGTGTCTATGTCATATTCATTGAGTATGACATAGCACAACCTTAAAAATTATATCTTTGGATACTTTCTTCATAAAAACATGATAAAAATAGTATTTCTCTGGTTTTGTTTCCATGAAATTCACAAGGTAGATTAAGTAAATATTTGTGAAGTAAATTACTGGTTTATTTTGGAATTGTATTTTAATTAAATATTTTCAAATTATCAAAAAATAAATTGTAAACTTCAAAAATTCTGGGTTTCGGGGGTCGACCCGTTGGTCAGCCGACGGGCTGTTGGGTTAGCGGGTCTACCCGTCGGTCAGCCGATCAGTATTTTTGGTTTGGTTGGTTTTCTTGGTCACTGGCCAAGCAATCGACACAACCGACACCCACAGAGTTTTGTTTTGCTCTCTGCCCGAGCGGCCGACCACCATTGGTCGATCGACAGGGTCAGCCGACGGCTGTAGGTTATTGTAGGTTGACCCATAGGTCAACCGAAATTTATGAAAGTGCTCCGAATGACTTGAAACTTTGTATGCATACTATATTTGACCTAATTAGACCAATTATGATATAAGTTTTGCTAAGTTGCGACTCTTTTGCATATGTGCTTTTATGTGAAAGATTTGTTATATCCGACCAACGGGTGATATTTTGATTTGAACTTGTTAAACTCTAAACTCATTATGGACATGTTTATTATGTTAAATTACGTCTGAACATGTACACAAATTGATTGTTTAGCTACTGTGCACAATTCACTTGCATCGCATGAATTGTTTTTTTGCATAATGACCTTGTTTTAGGTCTAATGCTTGACTTGACCTTCATAATTCTATATCGCTGGAGTTTATGGTTTATAATGAGAGATTATAATCTGGAAATTGTAAAATTGTGAGGAAGTCCCGGAAGGACTAATTTATGTGTTGAGGGATTGATCATCCCAATAGACCAATTTTTGTTAATACCCTTGGTGAGGGCTATACCTTTTATGGTTATCCCAAGAGATTTGTGGTAAGATGATAGGTGAGGGAAAGTTCACATTAATGAGGCCCAATAGTTGAATCATAAGAGTGAAATCTGTTAGTTGATTGACTAATGTATGGTTCACAAAGGAAAATTCACATTAGTGAGGCTTTGGGATTTGTCCCTATGATCAGAAATAAGGTATGGGGATTGTGTACATTTGGTTGCAAACCCACGAAACTGCGATCCGCACGTAGAATAACCCCTATTCTGGCAATGTATTTGGGGGATGATGTTCATCTCGTTTAGCCAGGAGTTCGATCGGATGTGAACATCCACTAATAAAATGCCAAATAACATGCATACTTGCATATCATATTATTGTGCATGAATCACATGTGGTGATATATTTATTATTGCATGAGCATGCATTGCATACATTAATAATTGAACCATTACATTGCATTGCACATCATTATCATGTCATATTTCATGTCATTGCATATTCGAACTTTTGTTTTGTCTATGGTTACCATTGGAGAGTAGCATTGACCTTACTTCAATCCAAAATATTGTTTATATTCGTTTATTTACTAAGCTAAGTGTAGCTTACGCTTTTTAAGCAACATATTTCAGGACCAATAGATAATGGACAACAGGACTGTGATGATCAAGATGGATGACAAAAAGATGATGAAGTCCTTAGTTATATTTAAATTAGTGTTTGATGATTTTAGTAGACATTGTAATAGAATTAGTTGGATTTATGTTTTTAAAGAGTTATTGTCATTAGTAACAGATTTGAGTAGTTTATTAGGGATTTGATTGAAGCATGAGACTTAGTTATATTTTATTTCCGTTGTTTTCTGATTGAAGATCGTTTTGGATGAATATTATTCTTCATATTATTAGTTTTCAGAATATTACTTTACAATTATCTTAATAAATTCAATCGTTTGGTGATGTATGGCTTATTCACTCCCATAGGGATATGAGGTGACAGCTATATCTTAAATTTAGGGATTCCTATGAGATTTCTAGGTTTAGGATGTGACAAAAGCGTAAGCTACACTTAGCTTAGTAAATAAACAAGTCCAACAGTATTTAAGATTGAAGTAGGGGATAATCCCACTTTTCAATGGTAATCCATAGACAAAAACAGAGTAGTTATTATATGCAAATAACGATATGTTGATGCAATATGATGTAATGTGCAATGCAATGTGCTGGTTCAATTATTAATGAATGCAATGCATGCTCATGCAACAATAAATATAATCACCACATGTGATTAATGCATAATAATCTGATATGCAAATTTGCATGTTGTTTGACATTCGATTAGTGTATGTTCTACACCCGATCAAACCCCTGGCTAAACAAGATGAAAACCATCCCCCAAATATATGACCAGAATAGAGGGTTATTCTATGTAAGCATCGTAGTTTCTAGGGGCTCCGACCTAAATGACACAATTTCCTCACTTATTTCTGATAAAGGGAAAAAATCTCAAGGTTTCACTAATGTGAATTGTTCCTTGTGAATCATACATTATCCGATCTACTAACAAAATTTCACTCGGTCATCCATCAAACAAGCCATGCATTCGTCTCGCAAGACAAGAATTAAAATTGGTCAATTAGGATGGCCAATCTCTCAACACATGCAAATCAGTCCATCCGGGACTTCCTCACCAATATTATAATTGCCAGATTATAATAACACTCGTTATGTCCATAAACTCCAATAATATGGAATTATGAGGTCAAGTCAAGGCATTAGACCAAATCCAAGGTCATCATGCTCCAAAGGCATATGCTGTGCAAGTGTAGAGTATCGTGCACATTAACTAATCAAATAACATGTGTACATCATGGTTGTAAATTTCGCTATTTTTCAACATGGTGGTACGAAATCTTGGCGTAATTCGCCAGATTTCGCAATTTACACCATATCGCCACATTTCGGCGACATTTCGCCGGCATGGTGTAAATTTCGCACACGTATTTCGCACGTGCGAAATTTTAAGCTTTATGTCGTTTTAAAAGGAGATTTTTCGTGGATTTCGACCCATTTCGGTCAGAACTTCAAGAAGCACTCCCCAAACTTAATTTTTTTCAAACAAAAAGGGTCTAAAACCC
>JAUPMG010000017.1:1718872-1734247 GCA_031762675.1 Pachysandra terminalis
AGATTCTCCATGCCAATAATAGACTTAAATAGGCAAGGAAATCACACCTAAGGAAGGTTTGAAATATGCAAATCAATACCGACGGCAATCAAATGTCTGTCTTGCGCTATATCACCCCATATGCGTTTCATGTGTAGGGAGGAGGGGGAGTCGGTGGGCCATTTATTCATTTGTTGTCAAGTGGCTAGGGAGGTATGGACTTTCTTCTTATGCCGGCTATGGGTTTGGTGGGTATTACCAGACGAGGTGTGTGCTTTATTAGTGCATTGGCGATTTCCGGGACTGGGGATGTGTGGTAGGCTGATGTATCAGGGTGTTTGGCAGGCGATTTTTTGGGTTCTGTGGAAGGAGAGGAATTTAAGAGTGTTTAAGGACAGAGTCTGCTCGATAGATGCTATTATTGAGGCTATACTGATCCTGGTTAGCTTATGGATGGTGGTTCTTCTTGCTTTTAGAGGTATGTCGATATCAGATCTTTTAAGGGATGGTCAAAGGTTGCTCTCACGTCTCCACAGGTGCAGCAAATAGCGATTCAGTGGCAGCCGCCCTTTGTAGGGGTCATCAAAGTGAATTTTGACGGATCCTCTTTAGGGAATCCAAGGTTTTCAGGTATTGGGGGAGTAATCAAAGATCGTGATGGTCAGGTGATACATGCGTTCTCGGGGTCTTTAGGGTCAGGCGACTCTACGAGGGATGAGATGCTAGCTCTTCTTTCGGGAGTTAGGGAGGCAATCCGTGCGGAATTCAGTCAGGTGATGGTCGAGGGGGACTTGGCATCCATGATATCATGGATGTCTGGATCGGGTAGATATTCTTGGCGGTACATACACACTGTTAGGACGGCTAGACATTTGGGTGAGATGGTTCAGGCTTCTTTTTCATATATTTCCAGAGTTGGGAATGTCGTGGCTGACTGGCTGGCCAGAGGAGGGGTTGGGAGAGGTTATGTTTGTGTGGATACTGACAACAGAGATGATTGAGGATGGAGGGTGAGCTGGGGTTCTTGTGGTTACTATTTGTTATTGTCCCATGTTATGTTCTAGGGGTTTACTCATTTCTATTTTGCTTCTTGTTGCTTTTTTGCTTTTGTCTTGGTGCCCATCTTGTGCGCTGGGACCCCCTGTCCGCCTACCCCTTTTGTGGTATTCTTTACATTTAGTGCACTTGTAATCTCTTTTTCCTCAACTGTTAATATAATCTGTTGGTTATTCATCAAAAAAGAAAAAGAAAAAAGAAGCATCCATGACCTGTTGCAAATTGCTAGTTTGATATGGCATTCTGGAACTGCCTATGATGATTGATTGTTTCTTTGTTGTGATTGAGAAACTTGATTTCTTTGAATTGAATTGAATGATAGGGATCTCTCTCCACTGTTGATGTTGCTTTTACCATTCTTTTTTGTAGTTTCTGGAGTTGCTTTGTGCAGCGAAGGCCGTCTCAACCTCAAGTTTTTGTTGTGATTTTATTGTCATGGCTCAACAAGTATAGGATGAGTTGGTTAAAGGTTGGCTTGGGTGTTTGAGATAGCTGTAGTGTAACAAAACTCTAGTATTGTTTTCCCAGACATTGAAAAACCCAAAACACTTTATGTTTGTCCTGACTGGTCTAGTTGCCGCAAGAGAATCATATGGACCCTTGAATTGATGAAGGTATTCTTGAATAGAGAGGTTTCCTTCTGTGAAAAGTGTAGTTGCTGAGATTTGAGAAGCTGGAACTCTTTTGCCATGGAATGGTGAATTGATGCGTCTTCAAGGGATTTCCGTACCTCATAAGAATTCGCCAGCCCTGCCACATATCACTAGAATTTTCTCTGAGAGAATGGCTTGAATCCAACTGGAATGACTGTTTGTCTGCAGTTTCCCAGATTTCAATCTCTGGATTTTGAGATGATTTCCTTATCTTCTTGGAATGAGATAAGACATGCTGGAGTAGGGTTGATGTCACTTCTGACACACTGGAGTAGGGTTGATGTCACTTCTGACATAACCCGATAGGTACAAAGTCACTATGCCACAACAAGTAGTTTCTATAGGGGAGTTTGATACTTTGTACAGTTTGATTTATACTAGGTTTGCTATGGTGTTCAACAATATGGATGATGAGATCTTTTGAGTTTCCATTACAAGATCACAAGATCTTTTAATCTAAAGATTGAGACAGTTCTGTTACCATCTAAAGATTTTGTCTTGAAGGAGAATCGGAACGTGATATACAACCGCAGCAGTCACCTCCCTATCTTATTTATAATATTGGATGAGTACAAGAATCTTGGAAAAGATCATAACTCATTGCACTAAATTTAAGAAAGATTTTTTTTAAACAGCTCCAATCATATCCTCATCAATGAATCTTCTGGTTGTCTATCCATATCATAAAATTCTTGGAAAAGATCATAACTCATTGCACTAAATTTAAGAAAGATTTTTTTTAAACAGCTCCAATCATATCTTCATCAATGAATCTTCTGGTTGTCTATCCTTATCATAAAATTCTTGGGGCCTTTCTATGACAGACTCCTTGGGCTTAATTAAGGTACTAGTGATGTGCATGATCAATGGATTGTCAGCATCCTTGTTAGCTACTATATTTCAGATGATCGACCATTAAAGTTTTATCAAGCACCAGGGTGCTTGTAAAGGCATCTGCTCAAGGAGGTATGATACATCCCTAGATCACTTCCGTCAGCATGCCTGGCTTATGACACGTCCCAACTGCTTGTAGAAAATCTCCCAATTGACCATATGCAAATTTCACAGAAAAGTTGGCTTTTGGGTCTCTTATCCAAAGTCTTGAACACCTTGGAACTCTTCTACCTCCTAACTTAATAAAGGCTTCTATCAAGGAGGTATTATACATCTTCAGATCATCTTCTTTAGCTCATCCTACTTGTGGCACCTTCTAGTTGCTTATAAAAGAATTCTCAATAATCATACAAAAGTTTAACAGGAAAGTTCTTTTTTATTTTTCTTATTTAAATCCTTCATGAGCTAAGATAAGTTCTGATAGCTAGAGGACATCAAATAGTGCTACTGGCCCTTCTAACAAATGAATAAGAGGGTAAGTTTATCATAGGATTTGAGCAGTATTGCTTCAGACAGAGTCACAAAACTTCCCCATTTCACGTTTTTCTTCCACCTAGAATTTGACTTGGATTTCATAATCCATTTCTTAGAATCTTACTCATTGAAGCAAGTTCTTATGAGCTTTCAATAACTTTCTACACCCCATAGTGTATCATCAAGACATTTCATTAGTGTCCCCATTCTCATCTTAAGTTTTCTTCCCCCCTTCAAAAAGCATATCCTCTACAATGAATCTGCAAAGCCATTTCTCGAGGCACATTGTTTATCCAAATTCCAAATCCCAAGACTTGAATTCTCATAGATCTACATTGCATTTGATTTGATTGATTGATTGTTTTGAGTATTTTGGGAGTAGTAAAAGACAGCATTATTTTTTTCGATGTAATGCTTATATATTGTGCATGAATTAAGTATGGTTGGCGAACCAATGGCTAATCTATCAGTTCTATAGGTTGATCACTTTTTGTGTGAAATTAAATGCTATTTCTAGATATGTTGTATTAAAGTGGAAAACTGAAAATTCAAGAAGTCGATTTTAAATGAGTTTTTTTAAGTTTGAAGGGGTGGATTAAGTTTCAGACTCCTTGTATTTTTTTGACAGGTTGTTCATAAGGATTTCATTAATGGGAAGAGGGCAAGCCCTATGTGCAAGAATTGTGTACAAAAAAATTCTAGCAACCTAAAAACCAGTTAGTCGAGCCTGAGCTGTACAAGATGATATAAATTTTTACGAAGTTACAAATCCACAAAATTTTCAGCCAAAAAAGAAGTATACTCCGTTAAAGTCCACCAAAATAGAGCACCAATGATAAGGTAGATTGAGTGTTTGATACTTGATTGGGTCGCAACTATACTTCGTGTCTAAAAATATTCTCCGGTTTCTTTCCTTCCAGATAGATCAGCATATAGCAATTAGCAAATGGGAACATGCTCTAGATATGGTGAAATTTCCTGCCTTGGATGCAATGGTTGCATCTACAAATGGCATTGAGTAGCTCTGGGAACATTATCCAACTTATACCAAACTTAGGAAAATGGAGAATCCTTTGTGAAACTGTGAAAGGACAATGCAAGAGAAGACAGTGGACTGATTCTGCTGATGCTTTGTCCATGCTACACCTGTTGGGATTATTCCACTTTTTGAAGATAATCAACTGTGAGATACTGTCTATGTAAGTGATCTGCATGAATAATACCCCTCTATATAGGATATAGGTCTTCGATAAGAGATTGGCAATAGGGAAATAGTGGATTTAACTAATAGACTGATGAGACTGTCTCAAGAAATTTTGCCTTAGTACCCATAACCTTTTTCTCATATCAATACTAGAATCATTCTCCAAAAGGAAGGAGTATAGCAGAACCAATAAACTTGCCAGTGAATCAATCCCCTAGCCAATGAAGGTCCCCTGAAGGGTGGTCTCTTGCTGACCGAGGAGCCAGATTAATCTATACAATCACCAACCAACGCCCTCTATCTAGTTCTATATGACAGAGGTTATGGTTAAAATCACTGAAAGAAGGCTTGCCACACTGTGCATAATGCATCATAACAAAACCTTACACTGAATCCATTACCCATTTTGAAATTGATTTCGTTTGAGAACTTTACATTGATACTGGTTATTACAATATTTATCACATGATATATCATTCTATTCCTACAGTGAACTCTTCCTTTGAACTCCTTATGTTATTTAACACGAGATGTCATTCTATTCCATATTATATGCAAATGCTTTTATTTTTGGTATTTTATAAATCTGTTAATCATATTTATAGCTTACTTGTATATTTAAACAAGTTTAAGTTTTTAGCACATTTGTGGGTATCACTTAGTTTTCATAATGGTATATGCCATGTGGCTCAGTGCATTATAATTTCTTTTAAGTTTCTAATATATATATTTGTTTCGTGCATTTCTAAAGCTCCTATATTTTATTATGTTGTCATGCATTTCTAAACATTTTCATAATGGTTTCTGTTTTTGAAGGATCAAAAGTACTCCATTGAAACTAAATTTTAAACCATGATAGTACCGAGTCATATCACTAATACATCCCGGTCTCGGTTGTGACTAATGAAATCATGATGTGAGATCATGTGCCAAGTTTCAGCACAATAAATGTCTGCTGTGTGGCAAAAAGCAATCCTCCTTTTCTACAATCGTTCTTGCTTTAGGATTAATAAACATTAAATTTATTGGTTCTTTCTTGTTTAAAGCTTAAAAGCAAATAAACAAAATTGGTGTCTGCCATCTTACATGGTAAAATTCTAATACATTGTACCTCTAGGGCTTATGTGGATAGAAAATTATCCACATGGTCTTCGGAAGGATACCTATCAGATGAATAGCCTGGATTCCCCACCTAAGTCACCATATAGCAGAAAACTTCACCTAAAAATTGGAAACTGAAGCTATTGTGCTGAACATAAAACATTATACCTTTCACGTATCAAATAAATAATAAAATATAGTTATGCTTTTAAAATATGATCAGTCTATGGGTCAGTGATTGTGCTGAACATAAAACATTATACCTTTCACATATCAAATAAATAATAAAATATAGTTCTATTTTAAAAGATGATCAGTCTATGGATCAAACTGATCACAAATATTCAGACTGCACGTTCTAGATTTGTTTTTTTCGTAATTAATAATTGTCTTTTTGATTTGTAAAAAGATACATTTATCATCTGAAAAATTGTGTTGTATCTGTAGATTGATCTCATTATTTTATGTTTCTTGTATAAATATTTTTAATGTTATAAGTGGTAGTGTGCATAGTGTCAAGGATCGTCCGATCCCGATCTGGATCGGACGATCCAACTCGGGATCGGACCGGGGCGATCTCCGATCCAAGACCGAGCCATATTATAAGCATAATCACGTGACTCGGTCCGATCTCGAGACAGATCGGACGATCCGTCCGTTCTGTGGAAAAAATGAATTTTAGTTCCAAACTTTTCAAGGGTTTAAATGGGTGTAAAATACACCTAAAAGACCTAAAATATGGAAAAAAAATATGCGTACATATACATTTACACATATAAAGGCAAATTCGGATGCATGCACCCTGTAAGGGGAATTCAGCAAAGTTCCCTTATTTTTACCGAGCCAACTAGTCGGGGTAAGGTAGTTGACAATGATGATGATTACAATTCACTTATCACAATTTTTCTAAATGTTTGCATTATTTATGCGTGATATATATAATATTGATATGTAATTTTTAATTAATTTTTCGATTTAACAAAGTAAAAAGGGGGAATCCAGTAAAATTCTCCTAAATTTCGTGTCGCCAGAGTACAAATTGGCGATATTTCGTTGGCATGCAGGCGAAATTTAAAATCATGATACAGACCCGTATTAACACTACATGGATATAGTATTGTATCTGGATTAACTAAGTTTATTGTGGATCCTGATCTGGATCTGTGTAGGATCAAGATCCAGTCTCAGATTCACAAATGACAAATAGATCTGGACTTGGATGAAGCCTGACTTTCTCCAGATCCACCCTTTTTTATGCCCTACATAGAAGTAGGGGCATCGACCTCCTTTTTCAGTGTGAGTTGAGAATCTAATTGAGGAAAAGAGGGTTTTGTATTTATTGTTATTTTTATTTCTTGCTTTGTGTTTGTGAGTAAGAATTTTGAAAGCCTTCCGACCTCAGGTTAGGTGGATTTGTTTCTTTTTCTACCTTACTGGTTGTGAGGTTCTTCTCTGCTACTCCAATTTACTGTTACTACAGCTACTTTTATGCATCAATTCAACTACCAGATTTCTTGTCTCTGCTGCTCTACTCCAGTTGTTCCGGTTAGCACCTAATAATGCTACTTGAAGATTTGTTCCTGTAATTTTGTCAGTTTTCTTGACTGCTCCTTCATCACTATTCTGTTTCTTATTGGTTTTTGTCAATAATCCTCGGTTTTTTTGTTATGTGATAGTTCTTTCTGTTTCTCATTATTTTCTGCCTCTATTTTTTATTGTGGATTTTTATTTGCTTACTTTGAGGCTTTTGTAGTTATATGCTTGACTGGTTTTCAGGTTGACGTACAGTATAAGTGAAATTAGTGAAGCTTCATTTCAGGTATATGTAATTTTAGAGGTACTAGTATTTGAAGTCCTAAATTTCTTGCAGAAGTATACAGGAAGATGTTTCAATGGCCGTAGAAGTTTCAAATGGAGAAGATCAGAACAATGGTGAAAGTCCATCTGAAGAAAAGATTAAAAAAGATGCCTCTGAATTTGAACCGGTGAGAAACTAGCAAAGATGTTAGCAAATTTTGGCCATTTGTTAGAAACAAGAATTTCCGTTAACAACCCATTTTTTTAGTACTTGGTTGAACATTAGCCTTAATGTTTATCTGTCAGATTTAAAAATCTGGCTCTAGTTTTATTGTTCTAATAGTTTTATTGATCTATCAATTTCAGGATTTTGGAAAAGAAGGTTTAGCAACAGAGGCTGATGATATGGGAAAGTCTGACAAGGATCAGAGTTTGGATGGTTATTTCTCCCAGGAAAACACTTATAATCCAAGTTATGATGTTGTTTCATATCAGGATCCCACCTTAGCTATCCATGAAAAGTCATCCATGAGTATTAGTTCTGCTAGGTTCTCATCTACAAGAATAGAGGTCTCTAGTAATCCAGTTGGGCGACATGATTTATCACATAATGGTGATCGGGATGAAGTGCTGGCAAATGGTGAGGTGGAGGCTGTAGAGTCAAGAAGGAAAAACAAAGCTGGTGGACATGAAGGAAAAGCAACCTCTGTTTTTGATGAGAGTAATTTATTTGGTGTTCGACCAAGTATTCTTGAAACTAGTCCTCACAAGGTAAAGATCCATTATTACAGTTGGTGTCTTCTAATTTTCTTGTTAGGCGAGCAAAACTTGAGTTTGGTTATGAGATGCATTGTTTCCAGCTCCATCTCTGTATAAAGTTACTAACAATTTAGAAGAAATGATAACTTCTCTGTTCGGGAAAAGCCTAAGAAAAACAAAGCTGAATCGTTCTTGGATTTGATTATGTGTATTTTCATGTTTTAGTTGCTAAACATCTTCTTTGCGTTAATTTTATGATTTTTTTTTCATGTAATTTCTGAAGTTTATTATATGGAATTTTCCTGTTCATTAAGATCATTCTTAGTTTGCAGGTTACCTTTGACTATTCTTCAGTTATCGTACTTTTGGTTGCAGAAGTTCACTATGTTAATCTGAATTTCTGTATTGAAAAGGTAAGATGAAAAAATTAAAAAATAAAAACAAAACATGAAAGCAATGGGTATGACAATATGAACTAGTTTTCTTTTGCCTTGCTAGTTGCCAGGTGGTCTGGTATATTTTTTGATCTAGGCAGTTTCTTAAGGTAATGTGGAAACAGCATCCAACAAGAATATAATTGGATTAAATAACAAGAAAATTGAGGTAATGACGGTCAAGGCTTAAAATCCAAGTAATACTACTCATTCATGATTTGTAGATAATACTGTCAAGATGCCTTTCACCAACCTTAGATTTACTGGACGACCTCTACCAAACTATCTAATGCATTTTAAGTTCCAAATACATGTTAAAAGTCTATATGACTCATTAACCAAGGTAATTCTAATTAACTCCTTACACCATGAAAATTAGTGACCTTTTATAAGGGAAGAAACGTACTAAAATGTCCTTAACAAGTATGAAAGATGATTATTTCAATTGACATTCTAGCAAAGCTAAGCGACGATCAGGTAGTGCTTCTTCTTCGGTAAAGATCTTCAATTGTTTGGTGGTGGATATGAAGCTTTTGAATTCGATTGCGTGGTGAGAGAGGGATGTTGGAGTTGGGTGATTTCGGTAAAGAAGAAAGGGATTTCTTCTTCGCTGCTTCTGGAGGATGAGGAGTTCTAATGGGTTGCTTCGGTTGTTAAGAAAGCCATCTCTGATCGGAAATGTCAGGGTTGTTTGGGTTCTCTTAAGGGTAAAGATAGGAAGTTGTTCACCCTTATCCAAGGCAATTAATTTGGGGCTTTTATCCAGCTATGGATGGTTGGCCCTAGGAGAGGTTTCTTGCCCATTGTTGTACCAGAGGGCTTAGCGGTCGACGATAGGTTCGAGTTCTGGGAATCTTCGAAGGTTGTTTTAGAGAGGGTGAGAGGTAAAGCATTTGGTGGCTTGTCTAAGGTGGATAGTGATCTTGTGAGGAAAGACTTGTTGAATGTAGGCTATTCTGGGGTGGAGGCGGAGGAGGTGCTGGGTTTGGGTGGCAGGAGAGTAGAGTCTCCTCCTGGAACTTTCAAAGAAGTCTTGGAAGCTGGTGTGGCAGTTCGTCCCTGTAGAGGTGATATGGTATTCCCTGATTGCCCTAGTGTGGTTCTGGCGAAACCCCTTAATCCCATCATGGGTTCTTTTCGGAGAGATGTCTGGTGGGTAGGATCAAAGGAGAGCCGCTGGTACCCAAGGCATTCTAGGTGTGGTCCAAAGAACAATGGGTCATTTGGGGGACTTTAGTGTTCGGAATCTCTCTTATTCGATCTTCTTGTTGTCATTTCCTTCGGTGGTAGAGGCTAAGAGAATCTTGGAAGACGGATTGAGGAGGTTTGGGGGTTGTAATGTGTTGCTAGATTGGTGGGGAGTTGGAATGAGCTGCAGTAAGGGTGAAGTATTTCAGGATTTCTCGTGGATTAGGGTGGTGGGCATTCTGCTTCATCTCTGGTGTGAAACTGCCTTTCAGAAGAATGGGGAGGCTTGTGGAGGTTTTGTCCAAGTAGATCTAAGGTCCGATGACGGTGGTGAGTTGCAGTGGGTTCGTATCTTGATTCGGGGTTGCACTCCTCCAAACATGATAGCTATCCATTGTTGTTTTGACGTGTTTATATGCACGGCTTGGCTGGAACGGAGTCCTCAACGGTTGTTGAAACCCATACCTTGGTGTTCGTTGGAGGTTGTATGTCGTTTGTATATCTTCTTTGGAATCGCCATGGTCTGTCGAAGGTTAGGGATGATAGAGTTGGACATGGACCTTCGTCCTTTGGGATTGGCTTTGGTAGGGTTGAGGAAGGTTGGAGGGGTTTGGGATGCTTGGAGATTAGATGGTTAATGGGTTGGGCCAGAGAGTTGAACAGAAGGGTGACACCAAAGGGAAGAAGGTGGTGGACTCTTATCAAGCGACTTTTGAGGGTCATGGGCTGGGGTGGTTGGGCCTAGCTTTTGCCTGTTGTGGGGAAACCTTCGTCCTTTGGGATTGGCTTTGGTAGGGTTGAGGAAGGTTGGAGGGGTTTGGGATGCTTGGAGATTAGATGGTTAATGGGTTGGGCCAGAGAGTTGAACAGAAGGGTGACACCAAAGGGAAGAAGGTGGTGGACTCTTATCAAGCGACTTTTGAGGGTCATGGGCTGGGGTGGTTGGGCCTAGCTTTTGCCTGTTGTGGGGAAACCTTCGGGATCTAGCCCAGAGAAGGGTAGGGATTTGATTGGGCCTTTGATGGAGCGACAGGTGGCCTTGGACTCGAAGGTGGAGTCTGAAGTTTTGGGCCCGAAGCCAATCAGGGTTAGGGCTTATCGGCGCATGAGGAAAACCTTGTTGAGGTGGTGGTTTCAGGTTTGAAGGTCCTTGGTCTTAAGGCTTTTGGTTGGGGGAATCATTTGATAGAGACATTGAATTGCTATTCTTCTTCTCAAGAGGTGGATCGTGGAAGGGGGGAGCTACATTTTTTATTGGGAATTGGAACAATAGCCACTGGATGCCTAGAACGGAGGGAAGGAGGTGGCGATGGTTGGAGTTTAGAGTGCCATGGAGTTTGGGAGTCCTTTGATTTTTGGTGGGCACTTTCCTGGTTTCACTTGTCATGGGTTGTCTCTCGGCCACAGAAGTTGCAGCTAAAGCTGGATATGGAGGCCATCTTCGAGTGGGGTCTGTTGTCGTCAATCAAGAACTTCTTCCCTTCTCTTTTAGTAAGGGAGGGCTTTTCTTTTCCAAGGGCCTGTGCTCCCTTGTGTGCAGTGGAGTTGGCCTTAGGGAGGCTTCGGTAGCATCTCATCATGAGTTACGGATTCTGGGCAAGTCTCTTTTGATCCTTGAAGGCAGGCCTGTTAATGTTGATACAGATAATTTGGGTTCACAGGCAGGGGTGGGTGATGATGATAGTGTTGTTCTGAGTTGATCTGGGGTGCATCTTGATGTTTTTGTTTCAGGGGATGAGGATGGCAACCTCTCCCCATTAAACTTCTTTCCTTTGGTGGGTTTTTAACCCTTGTGTGACACTTGTGGTTAGGAGTGCAGCTGTGTTTGAGATCAGGAGTGAAGCTGGTTCCGTATGGGGAGGGGGGATGGCGATTTCTGATGGCGATCTGTTGTGGTGCTCTTAGTTGTTTCTGAATAATATCATGGAACTCAACTATTTCTTGGGTTTTTCTTTCAGTAGGTTCGAAGATCAGACTTTAGCACTATTTACGGTGATTGAGAGGCAGCACCAGTTGGATTAGGGAGTCCAGCAGGAAAATGGTTAAGGAGTTGCAAAGGCTCACATGGTCACTGAAAGATAAGAATGGGTGTTCAGGAAGTAAGAAGGGTTTGAGCAGGAGGATTACAGGGGTAGGGAGTCTATTGAAGTTAAAAACATTATCTTGGAATGTGCGGGGTTTGAATGGATCGGAGACACGAGTGGTGTTGCAGGTTATGATTATTTCTGTTAGGGTCAGTGTATACAATATTATGCCTTGAAGAGGACTCGAACCACCACGCTCTTTTGCACAAGATTTTGTGTCGCCTATGTCGGGTGACATGTCACCATTTCGGAGGTGGGCAACACGAAACAAGCTTATAAATCGTTTTACCCTGGTTTCGGCGACATGTTGCTCGAACTGTCGCCCATGTCGAGCGATGTCACTGTAATAAAAAAACTTCGGAGAAATGTCCCCCGATATGTTGGCGAAATCGGGAAGTGAGGGTAAACTTGTAAAAATGAGGACATGTCATGCGTGTCGCTCAAAACGCACATGTCAGCAGATTTCTCCTTTTTCCTTCATTTCTCTCAAATCTTCTCTCCCTCTTCACATTTTCTATTGATTTCTCCCCAAAACAAGTGAGATTTCGTTGGATTTATGTACGAAAGCACAAATCAAAGAAAGCTATACAACTACGCCATTTGCAAGCGTTTCACCGACGAAATCAAGGTGAGAACTAAATTTTTTCAGTTTTAGAGTAAATCTGTTCATAAAATCATGTATACTAATTATGTGTTAAGTAATGATACCCGATCTACAGATGGGTGTTATTTTTTTTTGCAAAAAAAAATATTTATTTAATTATTTTGACCGAAAAATAAATTATATATATATATATATATATATATATATATGTATAATAGGTATAAAAATGACATAAGGGCTAGCATTTATGTAACAAATATTAGAATATTGTTGTAATAAATTTTTAGCAATTATTTTATTAATAAAAATAATATTTATAATTTAAAAATAATTTTTTTTTAAACAAATACAGAAAAGTATAGGAAAAATAGTGGAACACCATATTACTAAAACTTAATAATTTATGAGTTGAAATTTACTTTGATTAATTTCTAAAGTTATTTAATTAGTGTAATTAATATTAAAAAAATATAAAAATTATTAAAAAGGATAGAAAAATATAGGAAAAATAGTAGAACACTATATTGCTAAAACTTAATAATTTATGAGTTCCAATGTACTTTGATTAATTTATGAAATTATTTAATTAGTTTAATTAATATTTAAAAAAAAATGAAAATGATTAAAAATAACAAAAAAATTGAAAAAATATAGAAAAATACAGAAAAGCATAAAAGAATCGGATTGTTGAAAATCTTGAGTTCTTATGACTTTTCTATGTTGTTATTTGCTATAGGTTCATCTGAGATGGCATCGACTGGGAAGAGGCTAGAGATAGGATGACAACATATGACCATGTACGGGAATGATAAAAACAAATCCCAAAGCAACTACTGTGGGCATATAATGAAGAGTGGTGGGGTTTCAAGGTTGAAACAACACTTGGTCCATGGTTACAAGAATGTAGCTAATTGTCCAAAGGTGCCTCCTGAGGTGAAGAAACTGATGATAGATCATTTGTCAACTGGGGGATGAGGGTACCTTAAGGAAAGATCAGAAGGAAAAAAATGAGAGTACCAGAAAAACATTGAAGCAACCACCCAGTCTACTATTGGATGGCGATGATGATGGTGATGATGACGAGGACGGCACTCCCTATCCAGCTAATGCCACTAGTGAGTGTGAGTGATTACAGTTTCGCGCTGCATACCAGGCACCCATGCAGCTTGAGTATGAGAGGAGAGGAGGAGAGACAGAGGTCTTATGGGGTTGGACTGTCAGGGGCTAGGCCATCAGGGGCTGAGCCGTCGGGGACTAAGCCATCTAGGCCAAGAGAGGGTGTTGCATATAGATTACGTTTAGCACCGCCATTCCAGCGAAGTAAGAGTGTTAGGATGCCTGCTCCACCTTTAAACCCATCTCTGTATAAGTCATCTGATTCAAGGCAGAATCTCTTTAAAGATATTTGGAGTGGAGGAAATGTAAGAGAAAAGATGGGTAAGTTTATTTCAAAATTCTTTATCTTCAATCACATCCCAACAAATGCAATTGACTCACCACACTTCAAGAATATGGTTGACGTTATACAAGAGTCTGGGAGAGGAGTGTTACCCTCCACGCCATGAAAGATTTTGGGGAAATACCTAGACCAGGAGGAGGTAGAGATCAAAGAGTACATTGATACATTGATGCCTCATTCGGAGGAGTATGACGTCACTATCATGTGTGATGGGTGAACAGGCCCTACAAAGCTGTCCATTATAAATTTCATGGTGTATTGTCGAGGACGAGCCATAATCTTGAAGTCTGTAGATGCATCTGATAAGATAATGGATGCGAATTACATCATGGGTTTGTTGATTGATGTCTTCAATGAGGTTGGGGTGAAAAATGTGGTACAGATTGTGACGGATAGTGGCAGTGCTTTTGTAAAGGCAGGGAAGACACTTATGGAGAACTACATCTTATATTGGACATCATGTGCAACATATTGCATCGACTTGATCCTAGAGGTTGTTGCTGCTAGACCCACCATACTTGGTGTTCTCTAAGATGCATGTACCGTCACAAACTTTATATATATTCACGCAATTATACTAGCGAAGATGAGAGAAGCATGTAAAGGGAGGGAAGACACTTATGGAGAACTACACCTTATATTGGACATCATATGCAGTACATTACATCGACTTGATGCTAGATGCTGTTGCTGCTAGACCCACCGTATTTAGTGTTCTCGAGGATGCACGTACCGTCACAAACTTTATATTCAACCACGCAATTGTACTTGTGAAGATGAGAGAAGCGTATAAAGGGGACATAGTAAGACAAGGCATTGCTCGATTTGCAACCAACTGCATAGCCTTGGAGAGCATCTTTCGTCATAAGGCGGGATTGAGGACTCTTTTTACCAGTGCTGATTAGGTTGCTTGTCGGGAGGGTAAAACCATTGTGGGCAAGAAAGTTGAGAAGATTATTCTTGAAGGAAAATTTTGGGACAAGGTCCGTGACTTGGTGAATCTTTTGGAGCCTTTGTATCGAGTCTTATGGAGTGTGGATACTGATGTCTATCTTACTATGGGATCCGTATATGAGTTGATGCGGCTTATGACGGAGCAAATCAGAGCCGCTTGCTCGAGGACGTACAAATGGATCAACAAAATAATCGATAATCGCTGTTACAAGACACTTGAGCACATTTTTCATAGAGCTAGTCCGGATCTTAGCTTAGACCGACTCATCCTCAGCTTGTGAGAAGAGTTGGAGCACTTTTGCCCTCATCCATATAAAACAACGCAACAGATTTGCATATCAGAAGCTGCAGAAGATGGTTATCTGCCACTACAACATGTGTTTGAGGATGAGAGTGGGGGCGCTTTACCGATTGACCCGGTTGACTTGCTAGTGGAGATGACTGATGAGGATGACCCACTTTATGAGTGGGTTAGAACTTCTGAGTTGGATCAGGCCGATGGGCGCCCTAATGAAGAGATAGCTAGAGCTGCTGAAGAGATGGGGATTAATGTGGATCGGGTTATGGAGACAGAGGTGGGAGAGACTGGGGGAGACTCATTAGATAAGGCCGTGCGCATCACCCCGTCACCCTCACGCTTTGGTGAGATTTAGGGTATTGGTGGTGGGAGTCAGGGTACTGGTGGTGGTTGGGGTCAGGATACTGATGGTGATGGTGGAGAGGATGATGATGGTG
>JAUPMG010000017.1:1742379-1772685 GCA_031762675.1 Pachysandra terminalis
TGATTATCACAAAACATTTCCATAGGCTTATTACTAGTAAACCCGAACTCTTGCATAAGAGTTTTTAACCACAACAACTCACAAGCAGTATGAGCCATAACTCTATAATTAGCTTCAGCACTGGATCTAGCAACAACATTGTTTCTTACTCCTCCACGTAACCAAATTACCTCCAATGAAGGTACAATAGCCTGTAGGTATACCGTCTATCAAAAGTAGATCGTGTCCACTCTGCATTAGAATAGCCCACAATATCAATATTGGAATTTGAACGATCAATGAGACCCTTACCTGGAGAGCACTTAAGATATTTTAAAATTCCACATACAGCTTCCCAATGAACTTGCTTAGGTGCTTGCATGAATTGGCTCTCCACACTAACATCAAATGTAATATCAGGTTCTGTGACTGTTAAATAAATCAACTTCCCAACAAGTTGTCTATACCTTCTAGGGTCTTCAAAATCAGTGGCTATCCACATGTAAATTTACATTTGGATCCATCGGTGTGTCAGCTGGCTTTGCTCCCAACAATCCAGTCTCTAACAACAAATCTGTCACATACTTTCCTTGTGATAGGCTAATACCCCTCTTACTTCTAGCTACTTCTATACCAAGAAAATGCCTCAACTTTCTCAGTTCCTTAGTCTGAAAATGTTGTTTAAGATACTTTTTCAAGTCTTCCATCCCATTAACATCACTTCCAGAGATTATTATATCATCAAGATACACAATTAGCACAATAATACTAGATGACTATCTACGAACAAACACGGAATGGTCAGTATGGCTCCGATGAAAGCCATGACACTACTACGTGGCTGAGCTTATCAAACCAGGCCCGAGGAGACTGTTTTAGGCCATAGATTGCTTTCCTCAACTTACAAACTTTACCATTCTCTCCCTAAGCAACAAATCCTGGTGGTTTTTCCATATAGACTTCTTCTTGAAGATCACTGTGCAAAAATATGTTCTTAATATCCAACTGAAACATAGGCCAATTCTGATTTACAACAACTGATATTAAAACCCGAACTGAATTTAGCCTAGCAACTGGGGAAAACATGTCAAAATAATCAACACCATACGTTAGTACAACCCTTTGCAACTAAACAAGCTTTTATCCTTTTAACTATTCCATCAGGCTGATATTTAATCCTAAAAACCCATCAACAACCAAAAGCCTCTTTGTTATCATGGTTCCAAATATCAAGGTTTTAAATTTCGATTTCGCCAAGGGGTGTCTGGCGAAATTTCGCCAAACTTTCGCCATATTTCGCTGAAATGGGGAAATATCGCCATTTCGCCAAGGGGGGAAATGGCGACATTTCGGCGGCATGCCATGGTATGTCTGCGAAATTTAAAACCATGCTAAATATCGTATCAAGGTAGCATATTGGCCGGTTCGAAAATGGATACTCATCGAGTATCGTATCGGATACGCAGGGATACGTTATAAAAATCATAGATACGGTGGATACACAAGGAAAATAAAGGATACATAAAACAAGACCCACTTTTATGTAAAGATAAGGTAATGATATAATAAATTAACATGTTTTTTATATGATACACCCACACATAATATATATTAACATGAAAACCAATCGCTACGCTCGCAAACACATGAAAATTTAAAAAACTTCAATAAGTGTAAAGTCATAATATATCACATATACTAATAAAACGTAAAGAAATTCATACATATCTAGTGGGATCAATTACCTATAAGTAACAACATGTAATAATAATGTAAGACATAGAAACATACTTTCAAACATCAACAAATGAATTTAAAATCCGTTGGGAATATCTTTGAACAAAAAGAACAACTTTTATTACATATAGATGCATATTTCAAACAAAAAGCCTTCTTATTCGACAATCTCCATAGAAGGAAAATAGAAAATGAAAGGAGAAGCAGAACGATAAGAGAAGGAATATTAGCCCAGCCAAACAAATACTCTCTCTCACTCTTTCTTTCGTTTTCTTTTTCTTTGTACTCTTTTGAAATAAGGTTAGTAATTTAAGGGTTTCTATTTGTGTTTTTATTTTTTTTCATTTTTTATCATTCTTTAGTTTTCATTGTCTTTTTTTATCAGTATCCAGCGTATCGAGATTGTATCGAGCCTATCGAGATTGTATTGACAATGTATTGACCGATATACTGTAAAAAGATACATATTGTATCGTAATGTTGCGTATCGTGCCGTATCGGTCGATACATGATACTTATCAACCTTATCGACACAATATTTAAACCATGCTTGTCATCAGGTAAAGTAGTCAATTGCCATGTGTCACGGATACATAAAGCATCAATTTCTTCTTCCATAGTTTTCTTCCATTCAGGATGGATAAGTGCCTTCCTGGTAACTTTTAGGAACATAAACATGTAAAAGAGAGGACAAAACTACTATATGAATTGGACAAATTATCAAATGATACTAATACGTAATGGGAAATGGGATATTGGGTACAAGAACGTTTACCTTTCCTCATGGCTATAAGAAGAGTAAGATCTAGTGGAACTGAAAAAATACTAGATGGATCTCTTATTGAAGAAGGCCGATGGGGGGAAGGTGAGTCGTCAAACAGAACTATCTCTCTAGTCACCTTTTTGCGCTGATATACTTGAAGTGGTTTCTTGTGCTGAAGTGACATATCTGAATTAGGTTTCTTATGAGCATCCACAATTACAGGGAGAGGAGTAGGCGTAGGAATAATTTTGGAGGACTGAATGGGAGAAGATAGCTACTCAGCTTCAAGAGCATGACCATCATCAGAAAAATAAGTACTTTCAAAGAATGTGACATCTGCACTTACAAACTGTTTTCTTGATACGGGATCAAAACAACGATAGCCTTTTTGGGTTCAAGAATAATCGAAAAAGATACATTTAGTAGCACGAGGAGATAATTTGTCATGACCATGACTCAAATCATGAGCAAAACATACACAACCAAAAACCAGTGGAGGAATATGATGCAAAGAAGAGTTGGGAAATATAACTGAAATGGGAGTTTGACCATCTAGGATAGGTGTAGGCATACAATTGATCAAGTAACAAGCTGTCAAAACAGCATCACCCCAAAAACCTTTTGTCACTTTCATATAAATCATCATAGATTCATAGTTTGGGCAACGTCCAGTAGGTGTCTGTTTTTCTGTTCAGCTACTCCATTTTGTTGTGGATTACGTATGCAAGAAGTTCGATGAATCATTCCATTTTTAGAGCAAAAAAGTGTAAGATCATTTCTCCAATATTCTAAGGCCTTATCAAATCGAAACACACAAATATCTTTTTCAAATTGAACTTTTATTTCTTTATGGAATGATTAGAAAACAAACGGGACTTCAGATCTATCTTTCAACAAGTACAACCAAGTCATCCGGGAATAATCATCCACAAAGGAGATAAAATATCTAAAACCAAAGACTCTTGACATATGAAATGGACCCCAAACATCAGAATGTACTAGAAAGAAAGGATGAAGACTTCTTTTTTCGAATCATGGACTAAATACAGACCTATGATGCTTCTCAAGTTTACACGCCAAGTGATACATGGATTGAAGTGATGGCTTTGGTTTGGGCATCTGTTCTTCCTGAATTCACAGATTTGTCTTGGTCAGATATTACGAGATCTTGGGAGTTGGGGGTGTTCATGTAACAGTGGATGTTTTCTATCTCTTTGTGGCTGCTTGTGTTTTGAGGCTGTTTCTGGGGTGGTTGGTGGTTTCTTCATTGCTGTAGATTTTCTCCCCATTGTTGCTAGCTCTGTCTCTTCTTTTGGATTCCCTCTCTTTGGAGACTCCCTTTTTTGTTTTTCATTTTTTCTTTTTCGGCTGTACCTCTCTTTTCTGCAATAAAACTCTTTGTTATCAATCAAAAAAAAAAAAAAGTGATGGAACAAGTTGTTTGAGCTTTGGAAGAGAGGGATGGCCTAAATGAGAATGTCATTGGAGAGGCAAGACATGAGAATGAAGAGTTGCCGTAGTTTGCTGAGTATGACTATCAAGATAGTATAAGCCTTCTAACTCATGCCCACCACCAATCGTCTTCTTCGTTTGGAGATCCTGAAATACATAGAAAGAATGGTAGAAGGTTATGGAACAGTTGAGTAAGTTGACTTAATAGATAAAAGACTGATTGGAAATTTGAGAACATAAAGAACAGAGGATAAGGGAAGTGAGGGGGTTAGGTGAACAACACCGCTACCCATAACAGTTTGGGTTGAACCATCAACAAGAATGACTGGAGGACTGCTAGGAGGCTTATTGAAGGTTGAGAAAATTGTAGACTCACCAGTCGTGTGCAGCAGCACCTGAGTCAATGACCCAGGGGGAAGTAGGCATATAGGTAAAAAATGCAAGAGTACCTGAATGAGCAAGTGTAGCAGTAACAGTAGAAGAAAGCTATATGTTCTTTACCAGCTTATTGTATTCGTCACAAGACAAGACTACTGAATCATTACTAGTATTAGGAAGCTGCAACTGAGCATCAACCAAAGGAGGTTGTATATCACTAGAATCAAAAGTAGCTAAGGCTTGATTAGCGCATGCTGGCTTTCCAGACTTATTCCAACACCTATCTGAAGTCTGATTGAGCCTCCCACAGTGATCACACGTAATATCACCACGACCCCTACCTCTTCTTCCCCATTACCATGGTTTGTGGAGGAGGCTAGAGCAGAATTTTCTTTTGTAGATGAGGTGGCAAATGAAGAGGACTGAGATGGTACAGTTGCATGCTGAAGCCTAGAATAAACATTATTCAAGGAAAGGTAAGCTCGCACTAGCCAAAATCTACCCTCTTATTGATTGATACTCAGTGCTTAGACCAGATAGAAGCTTTGCAACCTAGAACTCTTCTCTTTGCATCCTTTGTGATTCCAAATCATTGGTTAAAGGTTGATAAATGTTCAACTTCTCCCACATACCTTTAAGAGTATTATAAGACTCACTCAAACTCTTACCTCCTTCTTGAACAGTAAAAATGTTCTCATACAATTGATAAACTCTTGAAATGTTCTTATCTTGTGAATACATTTCTCGTACAGCTTCCCACACATCCTTAGCCGCATCTAAGAACATAACGTTAGCACTATTGGTTGTCTCCATACTATTCCACAACCCACTCATGATTAGATAATTCTCTTTCCACCATTCATCATAATCCTTTGCTGTCCTATCTAGAGGTTGTGATGTCAAGTACTTCAGTTTTCCTTTGGCACCAAGAAAAACTTTTACAGATTGATCCCATAGCAAATAATTAGAACCATTCAACTTAATTGTTGTAATCTGCATTCCAACACTATCACGAGCACTCTACACAGTACTTTTTGAATCTTCTTGAGTGGCCATAATACTAATCCTAACAACAATTAACCCTTGATGCCGACAAAAAAGATGCACTTCCTTCCCAACATTACTTCAAATTTTGTTTTTAATCCCTTTCGCTTGCGCTGCTCGCAAGATTCAAGCGTTTCTTTTTTTTTAAATCTTCTTAAATTATTTTCCACTAGTCAAAATCTACCTCAAACAAAATGTCCTGGATGCTATGGCACTAATACAGCTTCAATAAGACCCTCATATTACCAATACATCAGTTCTTGAACAACCACACATGAAACTTCCCTTATGCAAACAGAAAATCATATTCCACGAGAATATCAACTCAGGCTACCCAGCAACATAATATATCCACGAAATCTGCATCTCAAGCTCCACACATTTGATTAATGCATATTCACAAAATATAGACAACAACAGCAACAAACCAATGTGGTTGCTGCACTAAACGGCCAAAGGAGGAGAAAGGATTGAATATCTAATCAGAAATCAGATCGTTGGAAGGAAAGTAATTGAAAAGAAAAAGGGAAAGAGAGAAAGAAAAAAAAAAAGAATATTAGGGCTTGATCTTCCTAGAGAGGATGCTCCGATACCATGTAAAAGTGCAAACCCTAGATGTGAGAGAGAAACAAATAAAGAAGAGAAGAATGAATGAAAAAAAATAGAGAAGTTGACCTAATGTGGTCCGCCCCTCTTATTCTATCTAATAACTAATAGTTTGAATTTACAGATATACCCTTGGCACCGTTTTATTAATAGTTAAACTATATTTCAACAATATATAGACAACAGTATCGTACAAATAAGCAAATTCTTGCTTGTCTGGATCATTCTTATTATACTAAGTATTTCAAAAGTAAATGATGCAGCATTATAAAGTTTAATACTTCTCTTGGAGAATGTATATGTTCAAGTGAATTCAACTGCCTAAGATTGTTATAATTTTTAGAGTTTTTTTTTTAGTTATACTGCTCATTTTTCAGATGGTGTTTAGTGATCCCATTTCCTGTTTACTGTAAAATAAAAATTAAGTGGTGGAAAGAAAAATTCTAAAAAGTAAGGAATTACGTAGCAACATGCCCATCCACGTGCTATATCCTGTATATGAAGTATGAGTATTCTACTATATTTATCTACCATGGTTTTAAATTTCGCCAATTTTGGACTTGGTGGTACGAAATGAGGGTGTAATTTGCTGAATTTCCCCCTTAACACCATCTCGGTAAAATGTGGCGAAATTTCGCCGAGATGGTGTAATTCCAGCAAGATGGTGATATTTATTTATTTATTTTTTTTGCGCTCATGGACTGTAAATGAATTCCCCCTTCCCAAAAATTTTAAAATAAAAGGGTTGCAAACCCCTGATTGCGTCTGATTCTTCCATTCTTTTGTGATTTTAAACACTTTTAAAGAATATTCTTTAAGATTTAAGCTTCGGGTAGCATTGGAAGTCCGTTCTTGAGCCGACTTGAGGTAAATCTATTTTTTTTCATGTTTTGCATATAAAAAGTTAATCAAATAACTTCAAATCATTATATGATATGTAACATCACCCAATCTATCAATGGATGTTACTTTGATTTTAATTTTCATACTATAATATATAATTATATTTGTATATACATTCATGGTTTGTTTAGTGCTTTGCTGTTCGATTAATCATCAATCTATGACTCTATGATGAATGATGATCACTTCACTTGAAGTCTTGAACTTGATTAAATTGGGTCATATTTTGACTTCTTTTTGTGTATATAAATGATGAGCCATTTACATGTGAACTTTATTTTTCCCGTACAAATATAACTACAAGGTACTCGACTGAGTGCATCATACTTGCCTAACTATGTATAAATGTAAATGTATGCATGCGTTTTTGCATATTTTAGGGTTTTTAGGTGTATTTTAACCTCATTCCTCATTTAAATCTTTAAAAAATAAAAATAACTAATCAAAAATCCAATTTCTCCAACCTAGCGAAATATTTTGCCAAACTGGCAAAAATTTACACCATGTTCGCCGGCATGCCGCCGAAATCTCGCCAGGCAAGTCTAGCAAAATGTCTGGCGAAATCGACATTTAGAACCTTGATTTCTACTAGTAAATTTGACCTTCTCTCAGTAAATCTGGAAAAGTCCTTTTCCTATTCTAACATACAAATCTGGTGAAAAAGTTATTATTTTTAATGCATGAAAAGTTCAAGTTTGCACTTTGACATAGTATTGTCAACCTTGATGTGATGTTTTTCTTTTCTGATATTATAAGGTTGCTAAAAATGACGTGGTATTCTTTCCAAGAAAATTGTGATGTGGTTGATTTAAATTGCTTCGCTCTGTGATTTTGAAGTTAAGTAATTAAGGGAGGATAATTTTTTGTGCCAATTTCTATTGGCAATTCAATAAAATGTTGATTTTGAGTCAATAAGGTTATTGACTTTTACCAGGTGGAACTAGGTGGGCTTGTTTTTTTGGAGTGAGATAATGACCCTTTCCATTTGCACCTTGTATTTTAACAGATAAGGGTATTGGACACTGGAGAAACAAGTTCTAGTGAATTTATTGCAGAATCCCCATCAGATTGCAAGGCTTAGGAATTAGGAAGCCTATTTAAACATAAAGTTCAGAATTTTAAAGTGGCTGTTAGGGAAACACGGATTTGGATATGACACCCAACAAGGAAAAAAAAAAAAAAAAAAAACTGTTCCATTTCTTGGCCACAGTGGTAAAAAGCTGAAACATTTAGCACTGTTAATCTAGAACAAGTGCATGGTATTTTGTATCAATTCCAACTCATACTAAGGAAAGAAGTGTAGATCTTAATGACCCTTAGTTGCATATATTTGAAATTTGTTGTGGTAGCTTTCCTAAGGATGATTTGTTCCAGAGCTTGGATGTCTAAAGGCTTGGCTATAATTTATGGAGTTGACCTTGATGATGTTACAATGTGATACTTGGATAAGTCCAGGTTCCAGGTGATCATCTAGGTGTAAAATTGGTTTTCTTGAAGGGCAGTTGCCTACATCGGCAATCCATCTTTTAGTGATATTGATGGCCTTATAAGTGTGATTAAGTGTGGACCAAGTGTTGATAGGACCAAAACCCATGAGAAAAAGGTTTGGTTCAGAAGATGTATTTTATGTGATCCATCAATTTGGAGGAATTAAGGAGTTGGGAGAAAGTTGAGAAGATTGGATGGTGCGGGAAATATTTAAAGACTGAAAGGACCTACATAAGGAAAGATGTAGAATAATATTCATTTGGAGTGGAATATTGTCGGAATTGGATAAGGAGAGCCTCCATACCCCACCCCACCCCTTTTCCATTCCATCTTGTATCATGAAGATATCTCGGAGCTTTGGGAAATTTGTACCCAAATATGAATGATACTTTCCAGATGAATTGAAAATTCTTGATCTCTTCATACAGCTGGTTTGTGCATGAGAAGGCTTCTAATTCTAATTCTCAAATAATTCAACCTCTCATGGCCATTGATTGCACAATCCAGAAATTTATACCCAAATATGAATGATAGTTTTCACATGAATTGAGAATTGTTGATCTCTTCATACAGCTGGCTTGTGCATGAGAAGGCTTCTAATTCTCAAATAATTCAACATCTCAAGGTCATTGATTCCACAATCCAGAGTGTTGGAAATGTGAAACTATTTCATAAGGTGTCTCCTGAAACTGTCATATTGATGTTGACAATTATACTATCACATACCTGTCCTCTTTACAGATTTTATTTATTCAATGTAACTGAACCAATGGTTATCTGTGACAATTTCTTTAGTTTTTTCTTAGATATGTACTATATACGCATAATTATCAAAAAAACAAAAATACTGTCTAGATATTTAAGCATGAACATGTAGTTACTATTTACTTATGTATTTATTTTTGCATTGGCAGGCTGTAGAATATGGCAGATTAGTTGCATCACTGAGACCAGAGGAACCAGAAGATGTAATTGTCTCTTCTTGTCTGAAGCTTGTCACTTTCTTCCATGAGCGTCCTGAGCAGAAAGTTGGTTTCGTTACCCAGCATGGTTTGCTCCCACTGATGGAACTTCTTGAAGTTCCTAGAACTCGTGTACGCCTGCTTCTTTGAGGGATTTATCTTCCATTTTAATGTTATAATGTAGTTTCTTAATTTGCAGTTTATAACATTTTGATGGTATATCTGTTATGATTATGAAACTTTATTACAATTGCAGGTTATATGTTCAGTGCTTCAAATCATAAATCAGATAATCAAAGATAATACTGATTTCCAAGAAAATGCCTGTCTTGTTGGCCTGGTAGGTAATACCATTTCATTTTATATTCAGGTCCAGACAATGCTGTTGGCTTGATTTCAAAATTAAAAGCCTTTCTTGTTGTACCCCAATTAAGTTTTGCTAATGCTGTGACTGGGGTGCTTAGCGTTTGATTGATTTTACTTAAAAGAGAAGTTCACCCAATTGGCTGTTCCTTGCTCTCAGGCTTTTAAAATTCCCTATGCTCTTTTTCTTCTTTGCTAAAGAATGCAATAGTTCTGTTGGTAGTATCATTGATAAGATTATTTTTGGCTTAAATCTTCCTCATGGATTGCATTTATCTGCCTGGACATGAGGCTTGTGGCATAGGTGATTTTAGTGGATGATGGATGTGTTACCTGATCCTTTGGTGTTCTTACTTTTTTTTTTCATTCAAAAACGCATTGGTGTTGATAACCGAAGATTCTTTCATTGTTGATAGCAGTTGTATTGATTGCAAACTTAAATCACAGATTCCTGTAGTGATGAGATTTGCTGTACCTGATCGTCCAAGAGAAATTCGTATGCAGGCAGCTTATTTCTTTCAGCAGCTTTGTCAGTCCAGGTGCAGACGTTTTCCTATATATTTCCTGGTTGTGAGCCTTTTAGTTCATACATTATATAAAACCAGCAAGTAACCAAGGAAGCTCCTGATGTGCAGCACTTTAACACTGCAAATGTTCATTGCTTGCCACGGAATACCTGTTTTGGTGGGCTTTCTAGAGGCTGGTTATGCAAAGTATAGGTTTGTTTTTCATCCATGCTATGTAGTAACTATTTTTTTTTCTTGACAAGTACTTGGATTAGAAAGTCAACATAAACAGATGCGGGATTGCTGAGTCAAGAAGTATTGTGCTTAGATGTTCTTGGTGCAACCTACACAATTTGTGTCTGACTCCTTGGCATTTGCATCACATCATACTCGGAAACAAATTGCAATATATCGATTGGGTAAATTTGCTTGGTCAATTAGTTTTGGGCTCTACAATACATCTTAGGCGGGATCCAGTCAATTTGTCTGAATCTTTTTCATTTGCATCACATGTACCAATCAGGCATGCTGAGGCCCAGTTGATTCCCAATTTTTCTGGTTCTATTTGATTTTCCATTCCTTTCAAAATATATTCATTAGTTTCTCTTACATTTCCAGGGAAATGGTTCATCTAGCTATAGATGGCATTTGGCAGGTCTTTATGCTTCAGCGGTCAACACCTAGGAATGATTTCTGTCGTATAGCTGCAAAAAATGGAATACTCATTAGACTTATCAACACCCTTCACAGCTTGAATGAGGCAACTCGACTAGCTTCCATATCAGGTGGAGGTGGATTTCGATCAGATGGTTCAGTTCCAAGACCACGATCTGGTCCACTGGATTCTGGTTATGCTATTTCGATACATAGTGAGATGGCACTTTCTGACTCTGATCAACCTGATGTGCTTAGGGTTAGACATGGAGTAAGTGATCATCCTTTATATAGTGTATCATTGGAGCCTTTACGTGTTTCTGCTTCCCATTCACAAAGGTCAGATATCAACCTACCAGAAGCTAGATACTACCCTGGAGATTCTGTCAAACATCAATCAAGCAATGTGACAATAGAAGCTTCAGTTTATTCCAAGTCACAAGAGCTAACAGGTCCAGAAGGTGCTGGTACTCTGGTAACCAAGGAGTCTCCAACAACTACCAAAGACTGGGAGCACTTGGAGCTACGTAAATCCGATCCTTCTCGAGCAGAACTTGACCAAAGACAGCCGCGAGTGTCCAACGCTAACAGGACCTCTCCTGATAAGCCTCTAAAACCAATGCAAGTGGCATCAAATGGGTTCCGAATTTCTTTGATTTCCCAGCAAGAACAAGTTAGACCTGTTCTTAGTTTGCTGGACAAGGAACCTCCTTCCCGACATTTCTCTGGTCAACTCGAATATGTACGCCACCTCTCTGGGTTGGAGAGACATGAAAGTATACTGCCTTTACTACATGCATCCACTGAACGGAAAACGAATGACGAACTAGATTTCTTAATGGCTGAATTTGCTGGTAATTGCTTATATTTTCCTCTTTGCTGGCTTAGGTGTTTTTTTTTTCCTTTGTATGTACAGTAAAATGTGAAATATTGAATACCAGCTTCTGTTTTAGACTTTGTATCTTTTCATTCAAGACTATGCCTGTGACATTTTGACCTACATGTCATAACTTCACAACTCTGTTTTAGATCCAAATTTAGCCCTCATTTCGTAGTTAAATAAATTATTCCTGTAAAGTAATACATAATTCATGTTGCCAACCCCGACTAGTTGCGAAAGGATATGGATAAAGATGATGACAGCATTGTTCAATTTATTTTCTCGTTTTTCTGAACAAATCTCCCTTTTCTACCATTGTCTTGTACTCTTTTGATATTACAACAGTGGTAAATATTGGTGGGGCACCTTTGTTGTTTATTTAATACGTTCCTAATAATACTTTAATGTATTATTTCAGAGGTTTCTGGGCATGGAAGAGAAAATGGAAATCTTGATTCTACTCCAAGACTTTCACATAAAACAATAAATAAGAAGGTAGGGCAGCTTGGATTTAATGATGGGGCTGCTTCAACATCTGGGCTTGCGTCTCAAACAGCATCTGGTGTGCTATCTGGCTCAGGTGTTTTAAACGCTAGACCAGGAAGTGCAGCATCATCAGGGCTACTTTCCCATATGGTCTCAACATTAAGTGCTGAGGTTGCTAAGGAATATCTAGAAAAGATTGCAGATCTTTTGCTCGAGTTTTCCCGAGCAGAGACAACTGTAAAATCCTATATGTGTAGCCAAAGCTTGCTTAGCCGTCTTTTTCAGATGCTCAATAGGATTGAGCTTCCTATTCTTTTGAAGGTAGATGTGAAAAATTATTTGGTAATATTAAGGGTTATCTGCTATATAGTTATGATTCTATGGTATTATATTGCTGCTCTTGTTCTCTTGTAGCTACTGAAGTGTATCAATCATTTGTCAACCGACCCAAACTGTTTAGACAATCTTCAGCAGACTGAAGCAATCAAACATTTGATCCCAAACCTTGAACTTCAAGAAAGGCCTCTAATATCTCAAATACATAATGAAGTGAGTCTTCTTGATTTGCATCTCAAATCTTATCTGGGGATATATATGATACATGAAACATTTCCTGTCTTTGGAGTTGAAATTAAATATTATAAAAAATCTTAGTAAACAATTGGAAATATAGCTGCTATAGCTAGCTTGCAATTTGTTCTGGTACATGCATTATCTTTTTGCCGTTATTCTAATTTCTAATAATATGTCAATTTTTTTTAATGCTTATGCAAGTTGTATTTGTTCTCCCAGAATACCTCTTGATAGAAGCAACAAAAATGACCACCCAAACTTGAAACCAAAAAGGAAAAAAAAAATGATTCGATCTATCTATGAATCAGGGTTAAAACTTTTCTCACTATTTGAGTGTTGTGTGTCCAATTTGCACAAAAATCTGTTATATTTTCAATGCTTGGGTGATTGAATCCTTGTTGGACAAGGTTGGATAACTTACTAAAATCTTGAGTGAAGCTAACTTTTTAGTCTTTTTCAGTTCTTTTCGTATTTTCCTTTCTTTTTTTTATATTTATTATTTTCCTGACGAGTTGTGGAATAACTGTGCACATAGAAAAGGTTTCATTGTCCAGCAATGAATTTTATTATCACACCAAGCACCCTTGTTCCACCCTTGTTCCACTCTCGGGATGGATTTGAATATCAAATAAATGAGGGCTGATTAGTCTATTTTAAGCCTTGGAGAAGAGAAGCCTCAATCTGGTATGAATCAATCATACTGTGATTAAGGGTTGTCAACTGTCACTTTGAGTTTAGTCATGAGCTGCTGACCCAGAGCTCAGACAATCAATCATACACGAGGTCAATCCAGCCTATTAGCCAGCCAGGGGTGTTATTGCTGGTTAAATAATATATAGTTAAATGTGTTGTGATAATTATTAAATATTTTCTATAAGAAAAATGTTTGGTAAATATTGTTGATATATCGAGATGAAAATTCTTTAAAGAGATGAGATCTAAGCTAAGCTGGGCTCAGCTGATGCAGGCCCCAAACTGTGGCGTGAACCTTTTAGCTGCAATGTTTTTTTTTTTTTTTTTCACATGCTAGTTTTTTCTTTCCTGTTCCAGTAATTAACCTTAATGAAAGCTTATACTGTCATTTTTATATTACCTGATAGATGGATGATCCTACTGCAGTGGTATAACTTCCTTGGCTTCCAACTAGTTTCCATTATTGGGTGATAATTCAAGTTTGTGCCAATGAACCATTTTGGCATGCTTTCTGACTAGTTTCTATTATTAGGTCTTCAATGCTCTCTTTAATCTCTGCAAGATAAACAAGAGGAGACAAGAACAAGCTGCAGAAAATGGAATTATTCCACATTTAATGCGGTTTATTATGTCAGATTCACCCTTGAAACAATATGCATTGCCTCTACTTTGCGATATGGCCCATGCGTCACGTAACTCGAGGGAGCATTTAAGGGTCCATAGGGGGTTGGGTGTATTATTGAGCCTCCTGAGTGATGAGATGTGGTCTGTAACAGCATTAGATTCTCTTGCAGTATGCTTGGCAAATGACAACGACAGGAAAGTAGAACAGGCATTACTGAAAATGGAAGCAGTTCATAAGTTGGTGAAGTTCTTCCAATGCTGTCCAGAGCAACATTTCATGAACATATTGGAGCCCTTCTTGAAGATTATCACGTATGCAGACTTCCATCTTATTTCTTTTTGCCTATCTGTAATTGTTAAGGATGTCATATTTTCTGCTGGAGGCCTTTAGCATATTGTTTCAGTAGTCTGTAGTTATGGTTATCAACAACATAGAAATCCCTGTGTTTTGCATTCTTAAAAATTTTCAATGTGTCTATCAGCTAGGATATTCCCTAATTCCAAAGCGGCCAAATTGGATGATGTTACCCATCTGATCTAATGAACTTTCTGTAGCATTTATTGTTGTTTTCCCCAGAGCATTCTCATAATGAATGGTTAATCATCTGCTTGTGTTAACTTTGGACCTTTGAGATATCCTGGGTGGGCTTTGTCGATGTGCACATGTAATGCTATGCTTTTGGATCAGCCAACTGGCAGATTGTCTTGTATGGTTCAGGAATTGATTTCCTGTGCTTATTTGAAGTTTTGATAGTTTGCAATATATTCTTGGAATGTAGGAAATCATCTCGAATAAACACAACATTGGCTGTAAATGGTCTGACACCATTACTCATTGCGAGACTTGACCATCAGGATGCTATAGCTCGCCTCAATCTGCTCAAACTAATAAAGGTGAGATACTGGAAGTTTGTTCTGTTTTATGATTGATTTTTTATGTTGATACTGTTAATGACGGACTTTAATCACACCCCCATCAACATATTTTCAGCACACCCTCATCGACACATTTAAAATCACATTATCACCATCAAACACACTCTAGCCATATATATATATATATATATATACTTTCAGCATACCACCATTGATGTGCTCTCAAACATACCACCATCGATATGCTTTAATCACATCACCATCAATACACTTTAAATACACTCCCATCTGCACGCTTTAAGGAACACAAATATTGACATACCATAGTTTCATTACCATCAACACGAGATCATACGCTACCCATCATCGCTGGTTCACATAAACCATTGGTAATCCTATACAAACAAAGAACAAGAGAACCCTTCTCTTCATCCCATCAACATACAAGATCATTGGATAACATGTCATATCCCCATATAAAGCAACGTATGATTCATCCCTGGTGACATTAAGCATCAACTTGCACCTCACAATATCATATAGAAATACACTACTTGTCCAGTGACAAGGAGTGTTACTCGTACATGGGCAGACGCCTGATTCCTCGTTCCAATGACAGGGGGTATTACTCGTACATCGACAAGATAACTAACTCTCTCATATATAAATACATTACTCGTTCTAGTGACAAGGGGTATTACCCGTACATTGGCGCGATGCCTAATTCCTTGTTCCGATGACAAGGGGTATTACTCGTACATCATCGAGATGGTCATATATATCTCTTAGTGCCAGGCTAACCACCTCGAGATGGTCAATTCTTATATATCTCTCGGCACCCTCAGTGCCAGGCTAACCACCTCGAGATGGTCAGTTCTTATATATCTTAGCACTCTCAGTCCATGCTAACCACCTCGAGGTGGTCAATTCTCTTCATCACATCGGCCTTAGAGAAAGCGTCCTTAAAAGAATCAAAACATCAATCATTTCATAAGCATGAATGATGTAATTACCTCGGTCCTCCAAAACTGATAAAGGCGAATTCTAACGAAGAACTGAGGAATTGTGGGATCAGGGAAACAGATAGCTGATGACATGACACCCAATAACTGTCAGGCAAGTCTTTGTTTTGAGACAATCTCATGCACACGTCATAGAGTTGTCTTATTAAAGTAATATTGCTTCACATGTCAAAATTCTCAACACATCCCCTCTCCACAATTCCCCTACAAATAGGAGGAGGATATGAGAAGATTGTGAAGTAAACCATCCAGGTTACCGGTTTTGATAGTCAAGGGCAGTGCACCATCAAATATGTCTCCCTTGATCTGCAAATTGGCCCCTTCAATCTCCCCACCAAGTTCCACATCATCAACAACGGAGCCAGTTATCACATTCTCATTTGATGATCTTGGTTGTGTCGACTCTGAGCCGTGCCATCATCCTGTCATTAGTGTCTCAAGGATGGTGGAATGCCAAGATAGTATGTGTTCCTGGAGAATAGTCACTTGATCAATCCAAGACCTATATGTCGAAGACTATTTGCTACGATGGTTTAGCTCTGTTAGGCTAATGTTAAGTTGGACCCCCTTTGGGTACCCCTATCCCTTCTTAGGCAGACACCCGACATCACCCAATTCAGGACCCCTTAACACCAGTCTCAGTTCCATCGAACAGGCCATCATCTACTTCATCTCTATCCAAACCACTCCTTGTTATCCCATGAAAAAGCTCCTTTGCCTTTTACCCAATCCACATTAGCATCATCATTCTGAGACCCATCAATTCTGGGACCGGCAGTTTCACCATCTAGACCACCCATGCTTGCTCCTCCTTATGCTACATCGACAAGGTTTCCTCCTCGGACCTATGAGAACAAACCTTCCAAGGCGCAATGCATTAGAGTTCGTCTACCCAATGGGCAATATGTGTATCGATTATGATGGCCCCTCGGGACCGCTGGGCCTTCTGAACAAAGTGGTCCCAATACACATGAAACGACAAAGTCACAAGAAGAAATGGCAACAACACCAGAATGCTTGCAAGATGGTGTTAAAGCGGTTGAAGAAGTGTTGGAAACAATTAACTTGGGAGACCATCCTGAGGACATTAGGCTTGTATCAATCATCACGAGTTTAGAGCCATCTGAGAAAGAAGAATTGATCTTTTTACTTTGTTGTTATCGTGATGTATTCATTTGGACATATAATGAAATGCCTTGTTTAAGTTCTGAATTGTTAACTACTAATGCCATATAACACCAGACATGCAACCTGTCAAGCAGTCCATGTGAATCTTCAGACCTGAACTTGAGTTACAAGTCAAATCAGAGATTGAAAAGCTTTTAGGAGCTGGTTTTATCAAACCTATACAACACCCCACATGGTTGGCCAATTGTCCCTATCAAAAAGAACGACCAAATCAGGTTCTGTGTAGACTTTAGAGATTTAAACAAGGCATGTTCTAAGGACGAATTCCCGCTCCCAAATATGGATATAGTGATTGATGCAATCACTGGGCGTGAGATGTTCTCATTTATGGATGGGTACATAGGATACAATAAAATTCGGATGTATCCCATCAATGCCGAGAAGACAGCATTTTGAACTCCCCTCGGCAATTTCTATTACATCGTTAAGCCCTTTGGTCTGAAGAATGCAGGTGCTACTTACGAGTAGGCCATGACTTCAATCTTTCATGACATGTTGCATAAAGAAGTCGAGGATTATATGCATGATCTCGTGGTTAAGTCCAAGCATCGTCATCAGCACTTTGTTGTGCTCGAGAAAGTCTTCCAAAGGAGTAGAGATTATAATTTGATGAATCCATTAAAATGTGCTTTTGGAGTTTCTTCTGGGAAATTCCTTGGGATCATGGCACATCGCCATGTTATGAGCTTGGACCCTACCAAAGCTTGAGCTATTCTTGAAATGCCTTCACCAAAAACCAAGGAGTTGAAAACCTTCCTTGGAAAGATATCATATATTCGAAGGTTCATACCTGGCCTATCTCCACATATTATCCCACTGGTGCCCTTGCTTAATGAGAAGACTTCTTTCAAATGGTTTGCCGAGTGTGAGGAGGTCTTTCAAAAGGTCGAGCAGGTGCTATCACATCCTCACACGATGATGGCACCAGTGCACGGACGACCTCTTATCTTATATTTGGCCTCAACCGTTTGGGCAATTGGGGGTTTGCTTGCCCAAGAAGACGATGCTGGTATAGAGAGGCATGTGTATTGTATATGTCGATTATTACAAGGTGCAGAGCTAAGGTATTCGAGGGTCGAGAAAGCATGTTTAGCACTAATATATGTGGTTTAGTGGCTAAGGCACTATCTTTTATTCCATCGAATTCAGCTCATCACTCAAGCTGACCCAGTTAAATATTTGCTATCAAGATCTATTTTGACAGGGTGTATTGCTAAGTGGCTTCTACAACTTGCTGAATTTGATATCACTTGCCATCCCCCCAAAGCAATCAAAGGTCAAGTAGTAGCTGATTTGCTTGTAGCCTTCTCAACTAATGATAAGGTAGATGATTCCCTTGAGCAAGAAGAAATTATGGCAACCTCGACCGAGCAATGGGAACTATATTTTGATGGCTGCTCAATCAATGGAGTAGGCGCTGGTATTAAACTCATTTCTTTAGCTAGACAGCGACATCCTTTCTCTTTCAAGTTGGATTTCCCTTGTTCCAATAAGAGCTGAATATGAAGTCTTGCTACTCGGACCTATGATTGCCAAAGATGGTGGAATTCAAAGGCTACACATATATGGAGATTCCAAATTGGTCATTGGTCAAATTAAAGGAGATTTTGCTGTTAAAGAACCCGATCTTGTGCCTTATCAAGCTGTTATACACAAGTTACTCTCGTTCTTTGCAGAAGTTGAAATGGATCATGCTAAGAGAGCAAAGAATGCTCAAACGATCATCACCATAATCCGAGGAAAAAGATGCTAAACCACTTGATGATCTTAGTGATTGGAGAACTGGTATGGTCCAAGACTTATTTTACCAAGGAGAAAGTAAGAAAAATTCCTTGAATTTTTTGATGAGGTATATCATGAAAGAAGGGGTGTTGTATTATAAGGGTCCTGATGGTACTTTATTTCAATGTCTGGGTCCTTGAGAGGCAAAAAAAAAAAAAATCCCAAAATGCACATCACTTCTTCTTGGTCCCTTGATCACATTCTCTTGTATCGACGCCTTCAAAGATCAGGAGTCTATTGGCCTATGATGGTTTCTGATGCAGTTGAAGAACAATATTCTTGCTCATATTGCCAAGAATTGGCCTATGACTCGGAATGCTTGCGAATTCATGAATATATTGATTGGAGGCAGCCATACTTCTCTCATCTCGGAGATGGTGTCCTACCTGAGAATCATTTTGAAGTTGGCATCATAAAAAGATCCAAGAGACTCCATGTGCAAGGCGATCTCCATCATCAGGGATTGGATGGGGCACCTCTACGGTGTCTTAAGCCACTAAGAGATCCCAATAGCTCTCCGAGAAATCCACAGTGGCCAATGTTGTGTTCATCCAGTCAAAAAGAAATTGATCTATCAACTTTTACACATTTGGTACTATTGGCCTACAATGGAATTTGACGCTGCTGTCTATCTCCAGAAATGTGCTCAATGTTAGATACACGGTGATCTCCCTCGGCGACCACCTCAAGGGATGCATTCCATTATATTTACATGGCCTTTTCATACTTGGAGGCTTGATTTGATAGGACCCATTAACTCTGAGAGTTCTAAAGGGCACGTGGATCTTGGTAGCTACTGAATATTTTACTAAATGGGTAGAAGCAATTCCTCTTAAAAGAGACTCTAGGGTTGCTATAGCTCAATTCATAAAAGAACACATCGTTTGCAGGTTTGATAACCCCAAGTGGATCACTGATAATGGAACTCCATTCCTCAACTGGCATTTTCCATTGCTAACATCTACATATGTAATCCATCATGTCAAATCCACACCTTACTATCCACAGGGCATTGTTTAAGGCGAGGCTACCAATAAGACATTGCCACAGATCCTGGGCCGAATGATCTATGATCAATCTAGACGATGGCATGGGTACCTACCCTATGCTTTTTGGGGATATCGAACCATCAAACATCGAGCAACTAATGCTACACTTTCTCTCTGGTTTATAGGGCAGAGGTTGTTTTACCAACAGATCTTCAAGTAACATCAGCAAGGATTATAGTAGCAAGCAAACTGGATTGGGACACTACTGAGTACACAATGATAACGTTTGGAGACCTAGAACGTTTAGATGAATTGAGGCAAAAGGCGCTAGAACGCAATGTGCTGTACCACAATATTATCTCTAAAGTCTACAATAAATTGATCGAGACTTGAGGGTCTTGAGGGTCCAATGTTGGTGACTTAGTTCTAAGGGTGTCATTTTACGAGAGAAGCAATACTGTGAAACATAAGTTCTCTCTTTGATGGGAGGAGCCATTCCAAATTATTGAAGCACAACCTATGGGTTGCTACCGGATTTTATCTTTTGAACAAAATGCACAAATGGAAATTGTAAATCGGAAATGTCTCATAAGGTATTATTATTAAAAGAGAGAGAGAGAGAGAGAGGAGAGAGAGAGAGAGAGAGAGAGAGAGAGAGAGAGAGGAAAATCATCTATTATATTATGTTACTTTGAATTCTCGTTCTTTACAACTTTTGTTCAAAACAAAAATAGTATATATACATATGCATCGAAGTCTCGGACATCTCCTATTTCTCTTCCCTTTCCATTCCTTTCTCATCCTCTGATGAGACATCAAAAGCACCAGTCAATAGGTCTTGTCTCAAGTCTTCCACATCCCTTTGAAGGGATCGACTCTGAGCAAGGTCCTTTTTGGCTGTGCTCTTCAAAGCTCCTTTCTCTGATAGCTGACCCTCGAGCCAAATCAATATCTCTTTATTTATCCTTATTTTTTCCTCTGTTTATTCGATCGCAACCCGCACTTTTGCTTGCTCTTCCCTTAAATCATCTACCTCCTCTTTATATTGGTTAACCTTCATTTCTAGGTGAAAAGTTTAACCATTTCTCCTATCGGATCTTTGCATCATGCAAATGCTCTATCAACCATTCAACCTCCAAGCTGAACATGAATAAGTCATTTGCTGACCCCCTTTATGCCAAAAAAAAGTCCTCTTGGTGAACGGTTGAAAAGTCCACGCGAGATATCATTTCAAGCAAACGGCAAATATCGTCATAATTGGCACTTAAAATCCTTGCACTACTAGTTTCCCGCGCATTCAAGAGGAAGCCAAAGGTGTCAAAGTTCTTATTCATCCAATAGGCTCACCCCTCGGGCACAAGATAATCGTGGATAATTATCATTTTTGAAGGCTCCAACTTTGGGGAAAGCTCTCAAACTCACTTGGAGGAACTCTCAAGCTTGACCTCAACCTTTCTCTTCTTACTAGGCTTGGTGATCGTGATGATAACATCAGAATTGACAATAGAAGGAGGAAGCATGGTTGGTAGAGTTGCTTTATTAGCCTCAGCCTCCGTCGGCATATCAACGATTGAGACTAATGTAGAACTTGGAGGGGACTATTTCAGCACAGGAGTAACCTCAATGTCAACAGAAATACTCCCTTGAGTATCGGGCACTTGTTCCTTTCAAGATACCTCAGAAGGGGCATCGATGTCCACTTCCTTATTAACATGGGCTATGTCCATCTTTGCATGTGAAGAAACGACCTTTTGGACTCACATTTCAAGAGTATATAAGTTTAATCCAAACAACAACGGTCATGAGGAAAGATAGGCAGAAGGAATGTTTCATTCTCACCTCGCCTTTTTGCTTTTCTTCCTCTAGGACTGAAGCGACCACTGTAGGAATCTCAACTGCTACAGAAGTTGCTGCCCTCAAGGGCGTCTCATCCACTACGGATACCCCTGAGGGAGGTTTCTCCATTGCAGCTAAAACATTTGCGAGTTCTGCCAAAGATTGAGGCCAAGGGCATCTTTGCTAGAGGTATTTAGTCTTTCCACGACCATGCCCTAGGAGCATTACCGTTCCCCAAGAAAACCCATCTTATCAAAATTCATAACCCGAGAAGGGGCATACTTTTTATATTGTTCCCAAAGGACATTTGAAGAAAGGAAGTATTAACACAAGTCTCGATCATCCGGCGACTATTATATCAGATGAGATTTGTCTGGACCAAATCTGGACCCTCATACAGGGTACCTAAATACAAAGGGGCCAACGCTACCTTGGTCCCTGAGCTATCTTTACTGCAATCGTAAGAACCCTATTATTCACCTTATTAGTAAGGAGCCCTTCAAGCACAAACCGTGCTAACCAATACGCTATAAAGGCTTATAATTCAACATAACCACCCTTCCCCTCGCCCCACAAGAAAGGCACCTCCACTTCTCCCTTCTTCACAATCTCTTCTTCTCGCCAAATGTGGTGTAACCATTTGGCGAAGGTATGCCTCTTTCCTTTCGGATTTTTTCCACTAATTTTTTGACTCCTTGAGCTTGTCTAGAATCTCTTTCTCATCCATAGTTTTATATCCGCTGGATTCACTTCACCAGTCATCGGCAAACCCAACAAGATCTGAACATCTTCTAAGGTACGGGTGAATACATGATATCTCCTACTTCATCGATAGATCAAGTGTTTCAAACCCTTGTTATCCCTTGAGCATTCCACCAAGGAAACTTGAATGACTTCCAGAATACAGCTTTGCTTCAATTTCTTAGTTTACCTATCATTTGACAGAATATGCTGCACCCAAGTCACTTATCCACTTGGAAGAGAGATATGAGACTTGAAACTAAGAGAAGAGGTTGCATTATCTTGTCTCTCTACTCTAAATCAAGGAACGCTCAAAGATAATGGCTAAGCTACCTTAGTCACTTCAGAATCGGGGTAAGGAATGTGTAAATTTTTGTCAGATACCGCTGCTAGAGGAATCCATGAATCCACTATAGCCCAGTTTCCGTCTTGAATGAACGAGTCATCCTACCTCAGTGAAACATCGACGGTAGAGAGCTTGCTTGCTTTACCCTTAGCCTTAGACGAAGAAGCCATGACCAATGAATGAACAGAGAGATTGAAGATAAATGAAGCTCAAAGACGCAACAGAGGAAACACAATAATGGCAGGAAAACTGAGAGACTAAGGCAAGGAAGAAGATAGCAAATATTTTCAAAACTCCCAAGTCTAATTTAAATAAAGCAAAATAGGTAGAGCAATGATAGTACATGAAAGAAACGAGGCAAAAAGTGCACACGAATCCCTAGAACACCATCATCGATCGAGAGTGCAGCAGTTGAAGTGACATGTATTTAATGCTCTACCACCATCTCAAATTGTGTATGTGACCCTCTTAGCGCCATGTATGCATGAGGCTAATGTTGATGCCTGATGGTGGACTTTAATCACACCACACCATCGACATATTTTCAGCACATCCCCTTCGACACATTTAAAATCATATTATCACCATAAAAAACACTCTAGCCATTATGCCTTTTATGTAAGTTCAGCATTACACCATCGATGTGCTCTTAAACATACCACCATCGACATGCTTTCATCACATCAGCCTCGCTACACTTTAAATAAACTCCCATCAGCACACTTTAAGGAACACCAATATTGACATATTATAGTTTCATTACCATCGACACGAGACCATACGTTACCTATCATTGTTGGTTCACATAAACCGATGGTAATCCCGTACAAACAAGGAACAAGAGAACTCTTCTCTTCACCCCTTAACATACAAGATCATTGGATAACATATCACATCCCCATAAAGAACAACATATGATTCATCCCCAGTGACATTAAGCATCAGCTTGCACCTCACAATATCATATATAAATACGTTACTCATTCTGGTGGCAAGGAGTATTACTTGGTACATCAGCGAGATGCCTGATCCCTCATCCCTCGTTCCGATGAAAAGGGGTATTACTCTCTGTTGTTAAACTCTTACGATTTATTGTATGAATCTTACGATTCAATTTGATTTGATCCTAGATCGATTCAAATCAGTGAAGAAATCGGTTTATGTTTGAATCTTTTTTTTTTATGAATAACCAGAAATATATAAAAAAAAGAAAGAAAGGGTGCAGTACAGTACTAGAAGGTAAAGGGTCAGGCACACAAGATGAGAGCCATGGCCAAAAAACAAAAAAAGTACTACAAACTAATATAAACTAAAAGGGAACACCAACGAAAATGAACATCAACATAGACAACTCCCATAATCATATCACTCTTCGCCGCCCACCATCACATAAATTTAAAAAAAAAATGTACAGGCCGGTCTAGACCGGTATCGGTTCTACCAGTCCGATCCAGAGCCTCACGATACATTAGTGGTATCGTAGCTTGGGACCAGACCGGTCCTGGCCGGTCCCGGTACGGACCGGATTGGTCCGTTCCTTTAGACCTTTGTCCTTAAGGATCTCACACATGGTCCTTCTATCTTCCAAGATCGAACTTTCACGCATTCTATGTGCACACCGCATTTCTAGGGGCTCACAACTCATGGAACACAATTTCCCAACCTATATTTTTAGTTAGAAACTCATTCAGGGCATCACACAGAACCTCCCCCATGAAACACCACTAGACACAAATGTCTGCAGAGTATCATGCTATACACGCCCACCTTAGTTTCCGGAACACTCATCGAAACTCACCAAGTGTCTGCATCTACGCGATGTCGACCTAAAATGCAATACCTCCACATGACCCCACACCTTGATATCTGGATTCCCCATCAGATCCCCAAAGTGTGTCCACACACAATGCACACTCGTAGTATTTCTATTCATTAGGGTAAGGGATATTCTACTCTATATGCAACCCAAGGTTTTAAATTTCGATTTCGCTAGATATTTCACCAAGGGGGGCATGGCGAAATTTCGCCTCTATTTCGCCCATATTTCGGCGAAATGGGGAAATACCACCATTTCCCCAAGGGGGGAAATGGCGATATTTCGGCATGCCGCCGAAATTTAAAACCATGATGCAACCTATTCTAATGATTAGAGACTCCATCTGAACTTATGGCAAATCACACATGCATGAATGCAAATAACCAATAAAACCATAGATTTATATGCAATTATGTTCCACACGATCATATTAGATCTCTGTTGTTAAACTCTTACGATTCATTGTATGAATCTTACGATTCGATTTGATTTGGCCCTATATCGATTCAAATCAGTGAAAAAATCGGTTATATTTGAATCTTACGATCTATACATTGAATCTTACAACTTACGATTTAATCGTACGATTCATACGATTCAACTCTGCAACACCAAATAAAGATGACCTCTTTCTTCTAAAATTACTATGAATCTTACGATTCAAAATTAAGATTCGACTCTAAATGGCCCATAACGATTTTCAATTCGATTCACGATTTGACAACCTTGTATTAGATATAATAATACCAATAACATGCTGATACAAATCTATAATAACAATACAATACTAAATATTAAATATTATGGAAAATTAACACTCGTAGGCAAGGGATCGGTGGACCGAACCTTCGTCGGCGAGGTTTCCAGAAAGTGGTGTTTCAAAGTGGCTCGTCGCTGAGGTCAGGTCGGTGGACCAACGGCTTACGGACAACCCTGAATTTTGTATATTTTAATTGTTTTTAATTTATTTCTCCATTCTTTTGATGCAAAAACTCTTCATACATTTGTGTTAAGACGTTTGGAGAAAACCCCAATAATTTAGCCAGCAAAAAGAGCATAAATACATATCAAGATGATTGATCACCAAGAATTAGATCGAAAAAACTTATTTTACAACCCTACTTATGTTTTTCTGAAAAATATGAATTCGTTCATTGAAAACACATTAGAAATCTCAGGATTCATCTTATGAACATGCACAATTCATTATATTTGGTAAAAACATCATCTATCCATTATATCTCATCATAAAAACTCTAAAACACCACCATATGAATCACAACTCGAGCAAATCCTTACAAAAGCATGGTAGATTCTTAAATCTCAATACATATACCATAATAAGCCTTACATATCATGAATGAACCTCTTCTTAGAATTCTTTTAGAATTTTAATAGAGAACCACAAGGATCATACAATTTTCATCCCAATACTTCCGGATTGAAGATACACTCACCTCTAGGTTGCAGAAAAACCATTGATCTTTGCCTCAATCCTTCAAAACTTGATGTTCCTTTATCCTTCCATCGCTTGCACGAAAATCCAAGCATCTCTAGGGTTTCTAGAAAGGTTTTTTTTATCTGAAAAAGTTTATATTTATACAAAATAGGACTCCCAGTTTGACTAAGTCAAATATTAGGGTGACTAATGGACTAGGGCTGTCAACGGGTCGAATACGGTTCGGGTCTATCTAGATCCATATTCGAGCCGAAAAATATTTAAACACAACCGTATTCAACCTAATATCCGTTGGATTCAAGGAAACAAAAACCATATTCGAATTTGAAAAATTCAGATCTTGAGCAAGATCCAAATAAAATTGTCAAACCACGCAATAGTTTTATTAAATTTGAACCAGGTGAGTTCATTGAACCACCCATTGAACCAAAGAAAAGGAGAGAGGGAAGGGGGCTTTTAGAGAGCATTGGCTGAGGAAGAAATCCTTCCCCAACCGATGCTCTATAAAAGCCCCAATTCCTTTGTATTTCTACGATAATCTATTTTACCATCATTTAATTAATGGTTAATGCTGTGTTAATCATAAAACTGAAGTCAAATTAAATATTTTGCAACTTAAAATGAAAATCCGGATCTAATATGATAGAGCCCGTATTCAAATCTGAATTAATTTAGATTCAATAGTTCGTATCCGTTATTTATCTATCGGATACAATAATGCAACCGTATTTGGTGTTTTCAGACTGAATACGGGTCGGATTCAAATCTAAATCCGACCCATTGATAGCCCTATAATGGGTTGGGCCTATTTTCAGTCCATAATCTTGTTAAAAATGAAATGGTTATTGTTAAAGTGGCTGAATCACTTATATTTGGTGAAGGGCAGATCTGACATTTTTATCTTTTGTCCTTTTTAGGGTTGTTTATGGGCATTATTGTAACATTCTTCTGAGAAACATTATATAATCAATAAAGCTCTCGTGTGCTGTCATCATTGACAATACACGACTCATCCTAGGAATCTGAACCTATGGATTGGTTGAACATCCTTTCTCTTCTCTCCTCTCTCTTTTCTCATCTTCTACCTTTTTTACCTTTATTTTTATTTGTTCTCTATGTAACACAGAGATCAGATCTGATCTCTCTGTTACTGTCTTACTGACAATTACATGGTATCAAAGCACAAGGGCTGATCTATAGTGGAGTCGTCTGATCAGTTCTGATACTATTTCTGTTTGGTGCTTTGTGATCTGATCTGATCCGATCATAGTGGATGCTTTGTGATTGTTGCAGACTGATCTGATCAGGTTTTTTTTTTTTTTTGGTGTTGTTTGGTGCTGCTATGTGCATGTTGATCTGATCTAATCTGATCCAATCAGTTTGGTGCTGATTGGTACCAGTGGATGACCTAACTTGTTAGGACTATGTGTTTTAATCGTTTTTAAAGATCTGATTGGATGATCTACAATCTTTGATTTTGGAGATTGTCTGTCTAGTGGACTGTGTGACAGCTTTTTTAACCAATGGCCCAGGAAAAGAGCTCTGCAATGGGATTTAACTCACATGATCATCCAGGGATGATGATTACAATTGTTAAGTTGGATGGAAACAATTATTTAGCATGGTCACAGTCCGCTAGAATGCTTATTGGAAGTCGAAAGAAACTTGGGTACATTACCGGCTTGAAAAAGGAACTGAAGATTGAAGTCCCATGAGGATTGGGAAAGTGAAAACTTTACCGTTATGTCATGGCTCCTTAATTCCATGATTCCGAACATTACTACAGGGTTGTTATTTTTGACAACAGCCAAAGAAATCTAGGATACTTTGGCTGAAACGTATTCGCAGAAACATAATTTGGCTCAGGTGTACCAACTCCATAGAGAGTTATTCACCATGCAACAAGGAAATCTATATGACAAAAGTGGGAAGAACTTGACTATTATCAGCCCATCTTATCCACAACTAGTGTTAGTGATATGAAAAACAAGTAGAGCGAAGGCGAATCTTTGAGTTTTTTGCTCGCCTTCATCCCTCTTTAGAGTTAGAGAGAGTTCATATACTAGGAAGGATTCTCTCCCTTCTCTTTAGTCCATTTACAGCCATGTTGGAGGAGAAGCCAGCAGACAAACCACTATAGAGAAAATACCCAACTTGAAAGGTCTGCTCTTCTGACTGAAACCAAGCAAAGCTCTTATAAAGGAAAAATGCCGTATCGAACTCCCATGTCTCAGGCTGAGAAAGAAAAGTTGAAGTGTAGACATTGTGGGAAATCGAAACACGTTAAGGAATATTGTTGGGATTTACATCCTCATTTGAAAAACAATGATCCTTGGAGCAATTCCAGAGCAAATTCTGCAGAAATACAGAATGGTGAGATATCTCAAACTGATTCTAGGGATGATCGAAGTCACAGATTGGAGCAGGAGCTAACCTCACTCAAGTTTAGCAACAAGCCTTCTCAATCATTGGAACAGACAGGTAGTTTGGAGTCATCTGCTTCTGCAAATCATGCCTCACCTCATTCTTCTTGTGCCTGGATCATCGATTCAGGAGCGTCCACTCACATGAATGGTATGAAGAATAAGTTTGTTTCTTATGATAATGTTAGCACAAGTATTAGATTAGCAGATGGATCCTTTACTCCCTCATTAGGTAAAGGTGAATATTAACTAACTAATACCAAGTCATTACCATCTGTTCTTCATGTTCCAAGTTTTCCCTCTATTCTCATATCAGTTAGTAAAATCACTAAACAACTTCATTGTTGTGTAACCTTTTTCCTTACTGTGTTGTTTCAGGATCTGATTATCCAGAAGACGATTGGGTATGGTCATGAATCAAATGGATTGTACTTGTTTGAAACGAGTGAATCCTTGCCATCCAACAAGCCTCATGTTGCTTCTACTTCTGTATTAATTAGGAATAATGATTCTTTTTCTTTATGACATTCTCTTTTAGGACACATTTCTTTGAAGCCACTTAAGCTTTTGTTTCCTGAAAAATTTGATTCTTTGAATAATGGTGTTGTTCAATGTGATACCTGAGAGCTTGCAAAACACAAGAGAACTTCTTACCCTTCGAGTTTTGTTAGAATGTGTCCCACATCGCATGCCTTTGCCCCGGCTGTGCTGGTTATAAGGTGTTAATTCCCCTCTTCGTAATACATGGGTTTTAAGGAGTTGAATGGGCTGGGCTTTCTTCAACTTGGTATCAGAGCTTGGTTGGGATTGTTGTCCGGTGCTGTTCGGCTGTTGTGGTCCACGGGGTGTGTTGGAATGTGTCACACATCGCCTGGCTTTGCCCCGTCTGTGCTGGTTATAAGGTGTCAGTTCCCCTCTTCTTAATACCTGGGTTTTAAGGAGTTGAATGGGCTGGGATTTCTTCAACTTGGTATCAGAGCTTGGTTGGGTTTGTTGTCCGGCTGTTGTGGTCCAGGGAGGTGTGTTGGAATGTGTCCCACATCGCCTGGCTTTGTCCCGTCTATGCTGGTTATAAGGTGTCAGTTCCCCTCTTCTTAATACCTTGGGTTTTAAGGAGTCAAGGTTTACAATGTTGATGTCACCAATCATGTCGCCAGGTGACATCGGCGACATGGTGTAAAAAAGGAGAAATGTTGAGGAAATGTGGGGAAACCATGGGTTTTTGATGAATTTTTGATCACAAACTTTAAACATGTCTAATTAAGGCCTAAATGTATCCAAATACATAAAAAAAAAATGCAAAAACAAATGCCTACACATTAAAAGTCATTACTTCATGAGGGTTAACTTACACGTTGTCGGGTCTGTAAGCTGTAAAAAAAGATGCTACATCTAATTAAGCCAGCTAAAAGTGAATGTAAATCAATTAAAAAATATATTAAACTTGATATCAAGTGCCATATCTATGAGGGGGAAAAGGGAAATATGGGAGAAATGATGAGGAAATTTGGAGAAATGTGGGTTTTCCCCCCAAGTTTTAAACAACTCTAAGTAGTGTCTAAATCTATGTTGCATAGGTACGGGTACGTGTGTCGGAGTCCGACACGGGTACGAGGTGTCAGATTCGGCAAATCATAAAAAATAGGATCCGAGGACACAGCTATATATTTAAATATTTTTATATTATATAGTTAAATATAACATAAAAATAAAAAAGTATAATGAATAATATAAAAT
>JAUPMG010000017.1:1803503-1822557 GCA_031762675.1 Pachysandra terminalis
GCTGGGTGCATATGATATGTATGCTCCAGCTTGAGGGGGAGTGTTAAAGGGTAAATATGTAAAGTGTCTATATGGTTATCCCACATTGGTTAAGTGTTAGAAGATAGGTTAAGTGCTAACCTATAAATAGACTCCTTGTATTCTTTATTCAAAAGTAAGCTGAACATAATATATTCATTTCATCTTTACATATATCTTCTAAATGTCGGGGAAGATGGTAAGGAAATTTAAGAGGTTGATGCATGATTTCTTAATTGTTGGGGGAGTTGTTGTGGGGAAGGAGGGTGGGACAATTTACTCCGTTAAATGGATAGGGTTTGTAGGCCTAAAAAGTTTAAGGTTTAGGCTTTAGAAAAGTCAGATGCATGAATTTACTCTTTTAGATAAGCAGCTTTGGATATTCAATGGAGAACAACATGTGTTGTGGAGGAAGGTGGTGGGGGTTAAGTATGGTTGTGTAGAGGGTCGGTGGGATAGTAGAATTGTCTATTATACTTATATAGTAGGAGTTTGAAAATGTATTTGAAAGTTCATGAGGAGTTACTTAAAGGTTGAAATTTTGTGATGGATAATAGAAGTCGTATTCAGTTTTGGGAGGATGAGTGGTATGGGTGGGGAAAGGTTTGTGATGTGTTTCTGCAACTTCACTGATTGGTGCTAGTGAAGAACCTTCATATTAATTCATGTACTAAGCTCAAAGGTGGAAAGCTTATTTGGGTGCATTATTTCTCCCACATTGTTTACTTGATTATTAGTTGTATTTAATTTACATTGTGGCCGACTCTTATTGTGCCCAGGGTTTTGCCTTCATAGGTTTCTGGCCATTGCCATGGCCGGTGTGCCGTCGGCGGCTGCTCTGCCGATGGTGGGTTCTTCGTCTTCCCCTCCTACCCCCTCTTTTAACCCTCCCCCTTTCTTAAACCTTCGTTTGCTTCTCGTCTTTCTTCTTCTGGTTTGGTGCTTCCATCTTTTGAGCTTGAAGCTAGAACCTCCATGAAGGAAGGTCATGTTTCAGTATCTTTTGCACCCCATGATCTTGCAAAATCTATCGACTCCGTCAGCAATACTCTCATTATGAAGTTCTTTCAAGGAAAACCTCCCATGGACATTCTACGTTGGGTTTTCAAGATCCTTTCATTTTAGGTTTATTGGATTATAGGTATGTAATGCTTAAATTATCTTATGAGGCTGATTATCTGCGTGCATGGACTCGTAGTTCACCGTTTGTGAAGGTTTCATTTTTCATTTGTTCAAATGGACTCCTTCATTTGATTCGAAGGTGGAATCTGCCATTGCTCTTGTTTGGGTTAATTTACCTGCATTGCCTCTTCATTTTTTTAATCTCTCTTCTTACTCCTATTGCCAATTCGTTGGGTAGATTTCTTAAGGCTAATAAAGCCACGTTAATTCTTTCTCGCCCTAGCCTGGCAAAGGTTTGTATTGAGATGAATATTGCAAAGCCATTGCATGAGCAATTCTGGATAAATAATGGTAGAGATTCGGGTTTTTGGCAACCCATCGAATATGAGAAAATTCCAAGGTCCTGCTCCCATTGCAAACTGCAAGACCATGGTGTATCTACTTGCAAGAAGCTTCCCCAAAATATTTTGGAATCTGGTGTTCATCCTCCTGAACATATCAATGCCAATGCTAGACGTTGTCGTGAGAGAGAAATGCAACCTGTTGTAAATCAAGAAAAAGGCATAGTTACGGTTCCAGATGAAGTGACTGATCCTCCTTCTACAATTGTGGCTGATGTTCCTGTTGAGATTCCTAATCTCCAATAGTCGAATGATGTTCCTGATCAAGTAGTTATTCAAGATTCAGTTTCCCCGCAAGAGCATCAGTTGAAGATTGAGGTTGTTGAACCTGTGATTGTGGCTGCAGTTTATAAAGGGAAATAAATTTCAATTGAAGTTGAACCTTTTATTAATTTGATGGATGCAAGCCCTTCAAAAAACTCATCATCGTTAGGTATTGAGATTTTTAACGTCTAGACTCTTACTCAGAATCTTAATCTTTCTCTTGAAGATTCTTTCAGTGAGGAGGAAGTTATGCCAAATGCGGTTTATTCCCAAGTTTCTAATTCAGAAATTTTATTGAAGGATCTGCTTGCAACTCAAAATCTTTCTGATCATGGGGGTCTTCCTATTCCAAGTAAGAAAAAAAAGAAAAGAAAGAAACAGTTGGTATTGTGCGAAGTTGTGTTAGTACACGAGCACAAGAAAAATCTGTTACTAACCCTCCCCTTGTCCAATGATAATTTTTTTTTTTTGATTTGGAATTCAAGGGGGGGATGGTAATGCTGAAAATGTTGCTTATCTGAAAAGGATAACAATGTTGGTTTGGAAGCTATTCTAGAACCTATGATGTCTGTTAGGTTCATTGATGAGAATTAATCTGGATGGTTTTGTATCTAGTGATTCTTGTGGAGGGAAAACTTGGATTTTCTGGAGTTCGAATTTTTTCTCGGTCTCTTTGATTTCTTGTTCTAACCAGTTTATCTCTGCAAAGGTTACTGATGTTTCATCCAAGAAAGAGATTCTTTCTACTTTCGTTTATGCTAAGTGTTTCCAAGATGACAAGAGATTGCTTTGGGATGATCTTATTAATCACAATATTTCGAACTCTTGGTTTGTGGCTGGTGACTATAACTCAGTTGCTAATAACTCAGAGAAATTGGGAGGTAGATTGGCTTCTCGGTCTGCTATGGAGGAATTCCAGGGTATGGTTAATTCATGTTCTTTACATGATGGAGGCTATTCTGGTTCGAAGTATACATAGTGTAATGAACAAGAAGGGAATAGATGCATTTGGGCTCGTCTGGATAGAGCTCTTGTTAATTCTCATTTTATGATGGAATTTAATGCCTTCAACATTTCTCATCTCCCAAGAATAAGGTTGGATCATGCTCCTCTCCTTTTATCTTATCCGGTTTTTGTATCTCATGGTCCTCAACCTTTTTGGTTTCAAAGAATGCGGACTTCTCATGAAGCTTTTCTCAGTTTTGCAAAGGAGGTTTGGCAGTCGTCATTTTATGGTGCTCCTTTAGTTGTGCTGGCCCTCAAGTTGAAACATATGCGTGTGGCTCTTAAAGGTTGGAATAAATCTGTATTTGGAAATGTTTTTCAATGCGTACACGAAGTTTTTTATTCTATCTTAGCATTGGAATTTTCTCTTGAAAGTCATTGATCGGATACTATTTTTAAGAAGTTGAAAGCTAAAAAAGTTGAATTTGAGAAGGTGCTTCTTTGAGAACAAATTTTTTGGAAACAAAAGTCTCATATTCGGTGGTTTGAGGAAGGTGATTCAAATTCGAAATTTTTTCATGCTGTCACTAAGAATCGTAGGAAGGTGAACCAATTGAGTTCTTTGGCCCTTCAAGACCGTTCCTTTAGTGATAATTTGTCTGTTATTCATGATGCTGTAAACCAGTCTTTTAAGGATCAGTTTTCTTTTGAGTCAAGGAGTAGCAATAATGATTTATTGGACTGTATTCCGGATGCTCTTTCTAATGAAGAAAATGCCATCTCTCCTTGTTTGTCCTTTAGAAGAGGAAGTTAAAGTTGCTGTTTTTTCGATACCCAAGGATATTGCCCTTGGTCTTGATGGTTTTTATCTGCTGTTTTCCAGTCTTGTTGGGATTTTGCTAAAGCTGCTCAGGCTTTCTTTTCTGGTATGGCTTTTCCTTTGGCTCTTAGAAGTAATTTCATCAGTCTTATTCCTAAGAATCAAGATCCAAGATCGTTTTTGGATTTTAGGTCTATAAGCTTATGTAATGTGGCTTATAGAATTCGCTCTTTAAGATTTTGGTTAATAGGATGGCTTTTTGATGCCTAAAAGTTGTATTCTCAAAATCAAGGTGCATTTGTTAAAGGAAGGTTAATTACAGAAAATATTGGGCTGGCACAAGAATTGACTCAGTTAATTGGGAAGAAGGTATTTGGTGGTAATGTTATCTTCAAACTGGACATGGCCAAAGCTTATGACATGATGGATTGGAATTTTCTAATTGAGGTTTTTAGAAGATATGGATTTCATGAATGGGTAATCCTTTTGATCTCAAACTGTGTATCAAATACCTTTTTTTCTACCATTCTTAATGGAGTATATAAAGGATTTTTTTTTTCAGCCAGCAGGGGTTTGAGACAAGGTGGCCCCCTTTCTCCTTTTTTATTTGTCATTGGAGCTGAAGTTCTTAGCAGAGGATTAACCAAACAATTTGAGGAAGGTAAAATTGGTTTTTATTCTACTCCTAGAGGTTCCCCGCCTATTTTTCATTTGTTGTATGCAGATAATATGCTTATTTTCACTAATGGTAGGAAATCTTCTATTCAAGGCCTTATTAAATTTCTGGATGATTATTCCAATTTATCTGGTCAGAAAGTGAATACTTCAAAAAGTTGTTTTGTGATGGACAAGAAGACTTCACTTTCAAGATTAAATATCATCTCTGCAGCTATTGGTTATACTTCTAAACAGCTTTCTTTGATTTATTTAGGAGCTCCGCTTTATTATTGTACAGGTAGTCTTCTTTTATTTGAATCTTTGGCTGAAAAAGTAAAGTGTAACAATTCAGCAGGCCTAGTTCAATTAATTGTATGTTTAGGCTCATACTCGTTAATTGGGTCATACCCATGGATTCTTTAGTAAAACCAATTATTTGGGTCATTTTTAGGTTATGATTTTATTATTATTTGTTAGAGTTTGACTAAGATAGCAGTTAGGATTAATATTATCCAGAAATTCGTGTGAAAACTTTAATAGGATAATATTTCATGTTTTAGATGTTATTTTTGACGTATTTTTAGTGTTTTTAGCTCTCTTCAAGTATATGTATTAGATTAAGACTCTTTTTATGTAATTACGGTTTAGGAATAAGTCTATATAATTATGGATGTAAAGAAAGATGACGAAAATTGAATAGAATTTTACACAGTATGTGTTTTTGAGGTGTGATTCCTTTGATTTCTCCAGTGATTGGAAACCCTAGGCTCCAGAGATCGGAAGGTGTGAAGCCTATAGGTGTGATTCCTAGGCCATCATTTTTATTTTCTCTGGTATTGGTAAGATTCCTTTACCAACCCTTGCTTCATATTTGGTGAGATTCCGATCTTTTCAAGGTCCTAGCAGTGAGATTCTGTCAGATTATCCTTCTTCTTCCCTTTTATTATTTTTTTTTTATTTTTTATTTTAAGAGCTTCCTACTATCCTACATCAATTTTGGTATCAGAGCAAGTTCGCATCCTGGATTGCGGTGTTCGTGATTGAAAGATCAACTGGTAGAGAAGAAAATCTGATTCTGGTTCATGTTATTGGAAGGTGTCAAGCCTCTAGGAGTGATTCCTAGGCCATTTTCTTTGTTATCTACTCTTTGAGCATGGTTTCCTATCAGTTTTCAAGTATCTCATTCAATGGGTTGGCATGCTACAATATCGACGCATAACTCGAGGATGAGTTTTCTCCAACAAGGGGAGAATAATGTGGAACAATTCAGCAGACCTAGTTCAATTAATTGTATGTTTAGACTCATACTCGTTAATTGGGTCATACCCATGGATTCTTTAGTAAAACCAATTATTTGGGTCATTTTTAGGTTAGGATTTTATTATTATTTGTTAGAGTTTGACTAGCAGAGCAGTTAGGATTAGGGTTATCCAGAAATTCGTGTGAAAATTTTAATAGGATAATATTTCATGTTTTAGATGTTATTTTGGATGTATTTTAGTATTTTTAGGTTTATTCAAGTATATGTAATTAGATTAGGACTCTTTTTATGTAATTACGATTTAGGAATAAGTATATAATTGTGGATGTAAAGATGTAGAAAATTGAATAGAATTTTACACAGTATGTGTTTTTCAGGTGTGATTCTTCTTATTTCTCTAGTGATTGGAAACCCTAGGCTCCAGAGATTGGAAGGTGTGAAGCCTCTAGGTGTGATTCCTAGGCCATCATTCTTATTTTCTCTGGTATTAGTGAGATTCCTTTACCAATCATTGCTTCATATTGGAGAGATTCCATCTGTTCAAGGTCCTGTCAGATTATCCTTCTTCTCATTTATTCTTTTTTTTTTTTTTAAATTTTATCTTAAGAGCTTCCTGCTGTCCTACATCAAAAAGTTAAAGCAAAGATTTCTGGTTGGAAGAGCAATCTTTTGTCTCAAGGTGGGAAGTTAATTCTTATTCGGCATGTCCTTGCTAGTTTGCCAATTTATTTATTGTCTGCTATGAAAGTTCCCAAAGAAATCCTAAAGGTTTTGGAAAGCAGAATGACTGATTTCTTTTAGGGTGAGTTTGAAGGAAAAAAGAAAAGAAAATGGTTGTCTTGGCATTCTATTTGCTTCCCTTTTGCTGAGGGTGGTCTTAGTGTGAGATCTCTGAATTGTGTTATGAACTCTCTCCGTATGAATCAGTTATGGAACATTGTTTGTGGTTCCTCTTTATGGTCTTTATTCATTCGCTCGGGATATATTAAGTTCTCTCATTTAGAGAGGCTTGCTTGCCAACAAAAGGGTTCAAAAATTTGGAGGGCCATTACTAAGTATATTAGTCTATTTTTAGATCATGTTTTTGGAGTATTGGTAATGGAGATGTTGATTTGTTCCATGATAGCTGGCTTAGATCGGGTTCTCTATCAAAGATTTTTGCAAACAGTGAATTGCCGTTTCATGTGTCAGTTATAGATTATCTGAATGCTGGTTCAGTTCATTAAGATATGATTGTTGAAATGTCAATATTTGTGTCTTAAAAAATTGCTGAACATCATATTACTACCTCGGATTGGCCTGATAAGCTTATATGAATGTCTAATAAAAATGGGTATTTTTCTACTAGGTCGGCCTAAGAAGAAATTTGTCCAAAAAAGCCTCTTGTTACTTGGTAGAAATGGATTTGGCATAAATCTATACCGTCTAAGATCTGTATTTTTGCTTGGAAAACTATGCATGGAGCAGCTGCGGTTGATAGTGCAGTTCAGTCTTTGGGTATTAAAATGTCATCTAAATGTGTTTGCTGTGCTAACCATAGACTTGAATCTATAGATCATTTATTTTTGAGAAGCCAAATTGCATTGGATGTTTGGATTTTCTTTGGTACTGCCTGCGATATTAATCAGGATTTTGGTTCCATTGGAAATCTGATTTCTTCTTTGTTCGTACAGGCATCTTTTACTTCTCAACTTGGTATTATCATTGGCCTTCTTCCTTCTTTGATTCTATGGGAAATATGGAGAGAAAGGAATTGTAGACCGTATGCTGATTCGTCTCATAATTCTTTGTTTGTTATCCAAAGAGTTAAATATTGGTTGAATGATTTGTCGTTTTTACTTGAGCCTTTAAGCCTAAATGCACATCTTCGGCTTCTGCTTTGACTATTCTATCTATTTTGGGTGTTTAGATGATTGTTGTTATTCCTAAATGCCCAAAAATTGTGAGATGGTTCCTCCTAATCGGGGCTGGGTCAAGTTAAATGTGGATGGCTCTTCTCTTGGCAATCTGGGTTTTAGTGGAGGTGGAGGTATTATTTGGAATTCAGATTGCTTTTTTTTTGGTAGCGTTTTCAAATCGTTATGGCCATTGTACAAAAAATGTTGCAGAGGTTCGGGCATTATTAGATGGAATTATTCTATGTTTAGATTTGGGGTTTTCGGATGTGGAGATTGAGTCAGATTCCAAAGTCATGGTGAGATGGTTGTTGCAAGGTTCGGATCCTCATTGGAACATTTTTTTTTCTGGTTGAATCATATTATTCAGTTATTGTCATCTATTAATTTCTCTATTGATCAGGTTTATAGAGAAGTTAATTCAGCTGCAGATGGTTTGGCAAGAATGGGATCTTGGTCGGTGGTCTCACGTTTTACATCATTGGACTCTCTTTCTTCCTGAGATTAGAGCTATTGTTCGTCTTGAGAAGGCGCGTCTCCCTTACATTAGATGCTAGTTTCTAGTTTCTTTTTATAGTTGCATTTGTTTGAGGGGTAAGGTTTATGTCCCCGCTCATTTTGATATAACCGAATTTTTTGAATATTTATTAAATGCTCATACCGTCGTGGTTCTCCCAAAAAAGAAAAAAATATTTTGTTTCCTAGGTCGTCCAAGATGAGTGACTAGTTAAATAGATCCTTTGAGAAGAAAAGGAACATTGAGCTCCAGGAGAGATTTGTGGAGTATGGACATCAAAGATTCTTCCTTATTAACCTGCACGGGATAGGTCAGTGGGAGCCTTGCACCTCAGGAAGGGTGAGGTCTCTGGTTTGAGTCCCCCGGGCTTAAATGATACATGTGGCTTATGGGTGGTTACAAGTATCCAGTATTTACCCAGTCATACTAAATACGGCTAGGGTTCCACGTTACCCAAAAAAGGGATTCTTCCTCATTAGTCTGGGCATGCAAGTGTGTACAAAATCATATCTATAATGCAAACAATGGTTGGCAATATGTTAGTTCATGTTTCTATTGACCGGTTCGGTCTCGGCTTGTAATCCTAAAAAAAAATAGGAAAATCTTGTATTGGCCGGTTTGGACCGGTACCGGCTTGGACCAGCTAATACAAGTGGTACAATCATTTGTACTGGACACGTGGCCGGTACAACTGGTCCCTTTATTTTTTTATTTTTATTTTTGTTCTGTTTTTATTTTATTTTTCTTAATGATAAGCCGGTCCGATTTTGGACCAGAATAATCGAACCGGCTATTTGGTCCTGTGACCGGTATAGACAGTCCCAATTTCAAAACAATTTGTTACGTTTGGACCGGATGGTCGTAACTCGGGCCGGTTTGGACCGGACTGGTCGTAACAAGTCCGAAGCGGTATGGCCGGTTGTACCGGTCTCGTGGCCGGTACAAATGGTACAGACTTATAAAAACGCAGGATCTAAACTCATTTTTTTCAAAGATCTTCAAACACCCCCTGTGCTCTTCAAGATTAGAGCCATCTTTTCTCAGATCTACAACTCTAGCTGCGGATCTACAAGTTTTTTGTCAAAATCCCCAAAACTTTTGGGTTTTCTTTTGAAAGCTAAAATCTTTTATTTTATCTATTTTTTCATTTAAATTATTGCAAAGCTTGTGTTTGATTAATTAGAGTGTAGATCTATTCATGGGTTGTGTGTGTGTGTGTGTGTGTTTTTTTTTTATTTCTTTAGTTTTTAGATTATTGTATTAGAATTTGAGATTTTGGGGTTTTCTTATTATTATTATTTTTTTTGAAATAAAATGTTAGAATTAGTGCAATTAATGTGATTGAAGGGTTATGCATTTTAGAAACTGATTTATTGATGATGGGTTGTGTATTGTTTTTTATTACAATTTTCTGTAATTTTTTAGATTATTATATTATAATTTGGGATTTTGGGGTTCCTTTTTTTTGAAATAAAATGTTAAAATTAGTGTAGTTAATGTGATTGGAGGGTTATGCATTGTAAAAAATGATTTGTTTATAATGGGTTGTGTTTTTCTTTTTTATTTTAAATTTCTGTAATTTTTAGATTATTATATTATAATTTGGGATTTTGGGGTTTTATTATTCTTTTTTTGAAATAAAATTTTAGAATTAGTGCAATTAAAGTGATTGAAGGGTTAACTGATTTATTGATGATGGGTTGTTAGTGGAGCTGGAGTTGATGCCAAGGTACTACACCTCTATGTTGTTTTTTTGGATAGATTTTTGTTTGTTTATTTGGTAGTTGATTTATTGCTTTTGATGAATGATACTTCATAGTCTATCATTGCCTTTATAATTATGCCACAAATTACTTAAGGTGCATTGCTTAATATACAACTTTTGATACGGCGTTCATATCACAACTAATATGTTTATATATTTATTTAGTTGTATTCTTTAAAAACTAACTTGGTAGTTCAATAAAATAGAAGTTTCCTGAATTTTTATGTATATATTTTTTTAAAAATTTGACCTAAGAATGGACCGGACCGTCCGGTTTGGTACGTTTGTACCGGAACCAGACCGACTGGTACCGGCCATTTCTGGTCCCGTACCCAGTTTTGTTCCATAAAACCTTGTGTCAGTCACATGGTTAGTGCTAGGCTGGTAGGTATTAGATATTATGTGTAACTCTTGAAGGCGTAGGTTCTAAAAGGGGGCTAGGAAATTAAATAATTTTATGGAAGATCTGGTATTTTGAGGATGCTTTTTGTGTGACATATCTTGACTACTAGTGTATGTGGATACTGGAGTGTTAGTCCGAGATTGTATAGAAAGAGTTAGGGCTGTCATATAAATACCCAACCTTAGGAGGTTGTTGTAAGGTTGTGTTTGACTTTCTTATTTCCGTATTTGGTGACCGTCAGTCTTGTTTTTCGTTGGTAAAGGGGGGAGATTATTGGATTTTTGAAACAAGTTAGGGGAAGGTTTTTTTTTTTTTTATTTTTATTTTAGACCCAAAACTATTCTATACTCTTTGTTTAATGCGCAAACTTGAAAAGGAATCAGTGGTTTATTTATTGTTGCATTGTAAATTGCTTTAGAGATTTGGAATGTTTCTTTTGTCAGATGGGTAGCATCATCATGTCTACTAGCTTATTTAGCCTTGTTTGATAAGCATGAAAAATCAGAAAGAGGGATTTGGTCTGCTGTGGATTATGTCCTTTTTCCATTTGTTGGATTCTTTTAAAGGAAATACACAATTGGAGGATAATTAAAGAGAGGGATCATGTGTCAAGCTATTGTACCTTGGGTGTTTGATATTTGAGTTCCATGACACTAATTTTATGTGGTTTCTGGAGGTCAAAGCTACATATATTCTAAAGGGTTCTAATATTGACAATGAAATTTTTAATATGTTAAGGAATTATTCTTTTGACACGATTGTTCTGTACAAAAAACCTCTGATTTTACTGTATTTACTTTGTTGCCACCAAAGACTAAGAGTGTTTGTGATTTTCATGAAAACCAAGTAAAAATGGATATTGTTATTTGTATTATTAATCATGTGGTAGAGAAATATTTTCTTCCATATATTAAAGAACCCTTTTCGATATCAGAACCTTTAGTGTAAATTTATAGGGCTTTGGCTATTTTTCCCCCTCTTTGGTAGCCTTCTGTGTACATTTCATGTACACAGGATTTGCACCATTTTTCTTCCTCTTTTAGACTAAAGCATTGCATCATATTTCTTCCTCTTTTAGAATAAAGCATTGCATCATATATTAGAAAGAAAAGGTTCTTTTCACATAAATACAAATTGTTTGTGGTTCATACAATTATAGTTAGTTTGTGGATGGTTTATCAAATTCATAAATTAATGAAGTTTTTAAATATATATAGATCAAGTCATGTAAAAGGTTTTAGCAAAGTTTCTCATCAGCTACTAATCTAATGCATCCTTCATCTGAACTTGTAGTTAAGGACTGGCAAGTCAAACAGTAAGAGGATATGTATGGAATTTGTGAGGAAGGATTTGAAACATATAATTTAAATACAGCTTCTTGCGAAATGTTTAAGAACTTGTCGCAAGCCTGTTTTGTAGAGTTTGTACACTTTTAACATCTTTTTTGAGCCTTCTTTTGGTAGCTAGCTTTCAAATGATGACAGTTATGCAACCAATAATTGCAGGAGTTGAACAAAAGCATGGTAGCATGATTAAAAGAATTTACTTATGAAAATTGGGAAACTTAAGTTTATTCAAAGTACTATATAATATATATAATCTTCCAGAATAATCTCTCTCATGTGTTTGCTTTGCCATTCCATTTTTGGTGGTTGCGAAATTAGAGAAAGTTCGAAGAGATTCTGAATTGGAACATGTGTACTCTCTATAAACACAAGGTTGTTTGGGAATGAACCTATTTTCCATTTATGAATGAAGCACTTCTTGGAAAATGGCTTTGGAGATTTGGGGAAGGAAGGAATTGTCTTAATGCTCCATTATTTCATCCAAGTATGGTAGCACTAGATTGAAATGGGATCGCAGTTTTAAATTTCCTTCTAGATTTCCTTTTTTTTAGGGCTCCAAAATTTCCTTTATTTGGAAATTTTATGTAATATTTTATGGGAAATATAGATGTGAAGCGAAATTTGCCTCAAAATTTCTTTCCACATTTCCTTATTCAAAAGTTGCAAAACTTCCCTTGAAATTGAAATTCATGAGCTAATAATTAAGTCAGTGTTACTCTCGGTGTTAAAATGTTAAAACAACACTAAGAATTTACAATGCTTTCCAAGGTGTGATTGTGGGGTATGGGGCATGTGTGGAACGTGTTATGCTTTTCAAAGAGTGAGAGTCTGAGGGATGATGGTAGAATATGCTTTAAAAATTTTTGTGTTCCTCTTAGGATGTTTATTCCAAATGTATTTTTCATGGAGTATGATTATATGATGAAAAAAGATCTTATATGTTAGTATTTGAAGAGACCATGATCCTCAATTTCATGGAACTTAATCTTCAGAAACCCCCATTCATTATGGAGCTTGACTCTCTAGCTGTATTTTCTTGTTTCTATTTTCTTTGCTTGTCATTGTGGTGGTAGAGGACTATGGCTGTTGAATTTCAAATTTTGATCTTTGCTGGAGAATTACGAACTCTAATTGAACATCTTTCCCAGCCAAAGAAATTTGGTCTTCTTTGGCTCTAGTGAGGGTTGGTTTTCTCTTATCGGCATCAAATTCTAATTTCTGAATTCTTTAGGAGTAACCATCTCTTTAGTGGAAAATGAACCATACCTTACTGCTGCATTTTTCGTAAGTTGCATGGGGAATTAGTGAACCACTTGTTTCTTTGTTACCACTTTATCTTTTCACTCTAGTGGAGTCTTTAAGGAAGTTTGGTCTCATCTTGGTATTCCCTGAGAGTGTTTGGATTGTCAAGGGGTAGTTCGTCAAGTGTTGGTGTAAGAATAATAAAAGTACTTTGGGATCTCCGTTCTTTCGTGATTTAGAATGCCAGTATCTTTGACAGCAAGGAAGATACCTTGTAGTCGGTGGAGTCATATATGTCTAGACTACTATATTATTAGTCTTTGTTCGCTAGCAACTTTTGCTGGATTTACATTTGAATTTTTTCCAAATGGATTGGACTTTGAATTTTTGTGGCGTGTGAACTTTTGACTTCTATGTAGCCTTGTCCTGGTAACCTTTTGTTATAAAGCTCTATGTATACCCTTTGTGTATTGAGGGATTTCCCTTCATTTTATTAGTACGAATACTCTCATTTATTTACCCAAAAATGTAAAGGAAAAAAATAATAATAATAAGAGAGATTCAAGCTGCCAACCCCAACTAGGTTGAGGAAGGCATTGTTGATTGCTCATTATTTGAAATCAAAAAAGTGTAATTGGACCGAAATTTATTATCCTCTCTCTCTCTCTCTCTCTCTCTCTCTCTCTCTCTCTCTCTCTCTCTCTTACATGCACAAACACATGCATGTATATGTAAACACACAAACACACATATCGTGGTCGAGTTAAATCAATGAATTTAGACCTATGTGCCATAGATGTACTTTGTATGAGTTCAAGCATAAGAAGGCAATCAATCAGTGGTCTTTATCTAAACGTATATAGATGTTTATTTGGTATTCGTGGTTTTTTTTAAGGGGAACCTCGACGGGAAATTTTATTAATAATAAAATTAAGGTTACATCCAAAATTGGGGGGGGGGGGGAGGGAAGGGGCATAAGACCAAACCCCTTCATAAATGAAACTGACGCACTTAGTAAGCAACATACTTACAGATAAACTTAGGAAAAACCTAATACAAATTATTTTCTAATATAACCTAAACCAATCTTTTCCAAAAAAACCAAAAGACTAATCTCATTTGGCAGATTAATAGACGATAAAAAAGCTGATCCTTCTGATTAACACAAGCCGTTTTAGCTAACGCATCCACAACTGCATTACATTCTCTAAAAATGTGACCAATCGAAGGCTTGAAAATCCGAATAAGTTCAGAAATTTCAGTCCACTTAGAAGACAAATTCCATGGAGGAACTTTTCTTCTAATAATCCACTCAACAATAAGTTTGGAGTCAGCTTCAATAGATAAAGGCATAAAGTTTAATCAAACAAAAAGTAAGAGGACCTTCAAGAAAAACCCAAACTTCAGCCGAATTATTTGTAAGAACCCCATAAGATGTAGAAGAAGATGCAACCACAGCTCCATTCACACCACTAACCACCCCTCCACCACCACTAATCATTCAAAACACTTTTTCAATCCTCTACCAAGGACTTCTTCTCCCAAAATAAAGAAAAGATGAGATTGCGGATCCCCTTGGCGAAGACCCCTAGAAGATTTGAAAAAGCCTTTATAGACACCATGCATGACCAAAGAAAACGAAGGCTTCTCAAAACATTGAGAAAATAAATTGATCAATTTCTCATTGAGGCCATACTTCTTAAAAACAGCTTTAAGAATTTTCCAGTCTATACGGTCATAAGCCTTAGCCATGTCAGCCTTCACCATAATATTATTTCCTCTCACTTTCCTGTTCAAATGAAAAGTACATTCTTGGACTAAACAAATAATCTCCGCAATATCTCTACCCTTAACAAACGCCCCTTTCTCCAAAGAAATAAGATCAGGTAAAAAACTACCAAGCCTCTTAGCAATGATTTTGCTAAAGACTTTATAAACCACCGAGCAAAGACTAACCGGTCTAAAATCTGGCAAATCCTTTGGATCTTATTTGTAAGTCGTGTGTTACTGGTATATCAGCGTATAAACATGTGCATTGACATTCTTATTTTCAGCTTATCCTACTGTAAAATAAGTTACATTTGAACTTGTCACATCTTTCCAAGGTTCTGAAGATTTTCCTGGATTTGCATGTGTTAATGTATGGAGGTTATCTCCCTTATTTTAATAATACAGATGTGTGTGTGGATGGGTGGGGGTGTGGGGTAACCAAAATTTCTTCGTTGAATAATTGCCTGATTTAATGAAGCTACTTGTCTGTTCCATTGACCATTATCTAGACTTTGGCTGTCTAATAGAATGGGGATGTTGCAAACCTGTGTGCTGATTTTCAGCGAACCCTGTTTTGATTGGCATTTTGGCAGCATTTCTGGGTATTTGATGACCTGAGTAACTAGAGTTTGCAACTTGAAAATTACTCTGGTTCAGAGATGCTTTTAGTGTATGTTTCTTGAACAACTTCACTCTACTTTCTCCAATTCAGGATAAAGGATCTTGCCAGAGGTGATGGACGTTTAAATTGCCTGTCAAGTGGAGATGGAACAAATCTGAATTCCTTGAATATGCGTGATCTCCACCCAGCATCCTGGTCAGTAATAGGATGGCACTCTAGAGAATTGGTGTTTCCTGTAGCATTTCCATTGTTATTTTTATTTTATTTTATTTATTTATTTGTTTATACTTACTGTTGGATTTTCAGGTATTCTGTTGCATGGTATCCTATTTATAGGATACCAGATGGTAACTTCCGTGCTGCGTTCTTAACTTACCATTCACTTGGCCATTTGATCAATAGAAGTGGCTCATCTAATTCTCTTGGTGGGAATTCTTTTATCGTTTCTCCAGTTGTGGGTCTTCAGAGTTACAATGCTCAGGTATTCATAGGCATGTTGCTATTGTTTTATGTTTCATCCAACTCTAGTACATATATTCTGGAACTGTTACTTAAATAATGCTGCTCTTTTTTTTTTTTTCCTGAAAGTGTAGCACCAAACTGCTCTTTGACGTAGAGGTCTTTGATTCACATTTACATTTTCACATTATCTTCTTAAAGTACTTGATATGGAGTCTCATTTTTAGTGAAATCAGGCTTATCTTCTCATTTTATTTACCATGTAATTGAAAATTCTTGCATTTTAGATGTCTTATTCTTCTGCAGCTTCATAGTTCTGCTTTCTGTGGCTCATGTTATTGCAATAAATACTTGCCAGCTAAATTTTTATTTTTATTTGGGAAAATTATCAAGGGCTGCCTCATTTTAAATTTATGAACTTCCCACTGCTTAAAAGTTTAAAAATTACCATAAGATGCCTGTTTTTCTCCACTGTTTAACAATGAAAAAAAAGGGTTAGCTATTTACATAAAAAGGCAATAGTACCCCCATTTTAACTTCCTATTCCCAAGGTTCCAATTGAAGAAGTTGGTTACCTTTCACAGCAGTTTAAAGCGGTTAGACTTCATAGGATAGGAAAAGGGAAAGGAACTGCATCTAGACTCAGTAAGGACTAATTAAGGAACTGCATCTACGCATGTTACTTAGATGAGTTGATTTACCAATCTTTGTTGTAAGCATATTATTGCTACGAATATCATCATTTAAGATGATGGGTGACGAGTAGGTAGCACACAAGGTTCAATCTTATTTGGTAGGTAATTTGAGATCCAACTTAGTTGAAGTGCCTAATATTGTAGATAGCGAAAATGGCATAGACAAATGTCATGATAATATGCTGACACGTAGTAATGTCACAGATGGTTATTTGAGTATTACCCTTCATAATGGCGTAGTCAAAAGTCTCATTCTTGATTGAAACATTGACGAGATATCCTGAAAGACGAGCAAAGCGCTGATACCTTGAGCATTAAAGCTATGCAAATCATGAGACTGACACAACGCCTGCAGTGGCCCTTCAATATGAACAAATTCAAATAAACACAAGAATGATCTACTCTGCATACGCCAAGGAGATGAGTCTCGGCAAACATTGCGTTTATGTTTAAATGGAAAGACAGCCCTAAACGGTGTAAATCAGTGTTTTAAAACCTGGCCGGTCTGACCAGTTCAACTGGTACCCAGTGATATAACTGAGCCAGGTGGGCTTTTAACCCATTAAGTCTCAAAACCCGGCAAGACCCACTGGTTAAACCAGTTAAACTAGTGACCTGACCAGGTTAAAACAATAATTGGAACCTGGTGGGGTAACTAACTAATTACATCGTAGAGGCTTTTAGAGTTTAAGTCTAAATTCTAAAACCCTAAAATAGGTTTAACGCTTGCTATTTGCTCTACCAGCGTTAAACTCCAAACCTTTGTTGCCGGCCGACTGTCCTCTTCCAACATTCTGGTAAGTCTCTCTCTCTCATCGTTGAAATTTCAAATTTGAAAGAAACCAGTTTTTTTTTCTTTATGTTTGTCTTTGGTTACTGCTAAAATTTTTTTTTAAGTTTTTTCTAAGATTATTTTATGGGTTCTTAATAAAGAAAAAAATTTTAAAATCATATATTCGGTTTCAAATTTGAAGAAACCAATTTGTTTTTTTTTTTTTTTGTTTTTTCCATATGTTCGTTTATGGTTATTGATAAAAAAAAAAATTCAAGTTTTTTTAGATTATTTTATAGGTTCTTAATAAAGAAAAAAAAATTAAATAAATAAAAATTAAAATCATATATATTCAGTTTCAAATTTGAAAGAAACCATTACGTTTTTTTTTTCTATATGTTAGTTTCTTGTTATTGATAAAAAAAATTAAAAATTTTTTTAGATTATTTTATGGGTTCTTAATAAATAAAAAATAATTCAAGAAAAATTTTAAAATCATATATTCGGTTATAATCATATATTCTGTTCTGGTTTGTAATATAAAAAATGAATTCAAGTTTTTTTTTTCGATCATACATTTGCGTTTATGGGTTCATCGGGTTAGCATCTGAGCCGAGTTTTAAAACGTTGGTGTAAATCATCATTTCTGCCCAAGGGAAAGACAATTGCGTCTCACATTCACCAAAGAGATGCGTCTTGGTGAATACACACTAGTACTAAGATTGAACAGTCTCGATAGTACTAAGGCTAAACAATTTCTGCCTAAGGGAAAGACAACCCTGGTGGTAAGAGAAGAAAAGACAACCCTCAAGATGTGTCTCACATTAACCTAAGAGATGCGTCTCTGTGAATATATAGGTATTAAGACTGAACAGTTTCGGTAGTACTAAGGCTAAACAATTTCTGCCTAAGGGAAAGAAAACCCTCGAGATGCGTCTCACATTCAAAAAAGAGATGTGTCTCGGTGAATACACACCCTCGATGGTACTAATATTGAGCAGTCTTGCCAGTGCTAAGGCTAAGTAGCCTCGATGGTACTAAGACTCAACAGTCTCGATAGTGCTAAGGCTAAACAGTCTCTGTCTAGAGGGAAAGACAGCCCTCAACTATGTAGAAGGTACACCTCTGTCAAGAGGGAACCTTGACAACGTAGAAGGTCAAACAGTCTCGATAGTTCCAAGTCTCGATGGTACTAAGACTAAACAGTTCCAATGGCGCCAAGACTAGATAGTCTCGATGGCACCAAGACTAAACAGCTTTGACAACATCAAAAAGACATGACTTGACGCCAAAGGCAAGATAGCCTTTGATGGCGCCAAAGACCAAATGAATTTGGCAAATATCAGATAGACTCAAATTTCAATAATGCCAAAGGCAAGACAGCCTTCGACGATGACAAAGGCTAAAGTAGTCTCAACGGCATCAATAGATATGGTTTGATGCACCAAAGGCCAAACGAATTTGGCAAAGATCAAGTACTAAACGAAGCCTCATTGACGCCAAAGGTTCGACAACCTCAATAGCGCCGAAGCTGAAGAAAACTTCAATGCCACTTTTTCCAAAACCTTATTGGCGCCAAAGGCTTAATAACCCCAATGGTGCCAAATGTTAAGAATTGTTATGATTGCAAAGTCTTGTGGCTTATGTCAATGCCTGCTAATGGCGTCGAATGCATAATTGTCACATCCCAAACTTAAGAGATCTCAAAGGAGTCCCAGTAAGTCAGAAATATGACTCTCACCCCATATCCACATGGGAGTGGTAGTCAATACATTGCCAAATACTGGAAAGTATAACTGATAACTATAGTTTCATGCTAAATCTAATCCCTAAATAAAATAGAGCCTAACAGTGGCTAGTAATAAGCTTTGGCATGCAAGCCAATAAAAACGAAATAAATCCCTAATATAAATCCTAATTATCTTTTTTGATAAAATCAGCATTTTCATCAAGACAAGGGTCCATAGCTGGGTCTCCATAATCCAAGTCCTCCTCTAATGTGTCTGAAATATGTTGCTTGAAAGCGTAAGCTACACTTAGCCAGTAAGTAAACAAATCGAACAAGGTTTATAATTGAAGT
>JAUPMG010000017.1:1822657-1834895 GCA_031762675.1 Pachysandra terminalis
CTTTTTGTATCTAGCACCATCATTTGGGCAGTCCCAATCATAGGTTTCAAACACATCCAATTGCTGCCAATATCGAGTAAGAAGTTTGAAGTATTGAGTCACTGGAAGATCACCTTGACACAAATCATGGAAAATACCTTCGATTTCAAATAGTTTCGCTGTATTTTCATTTGCTGAATACGTCTCTCTCGCAATGTCCCAGATTTCCTTTTGCAGTTTCATAGAGAAGAAAATTCTCTCTTATGTCGTTGTTCATAGAGTTTATCAGCCATGACATGACCATGTTATCTTTTGCCTTCCATCCTTTGAACTTAGGATCTCTTTAGCAGGAGGAGATACAATTCCAGTGAGGTAGTCATTCTTGCCTTTGTCGCATATGAACATCATGACGAATTGAGACCATTGGAGAAAGTTTTGCCCATTTAGTTTATGACCTGTAATGGGGTGATGAGAGTTGTCTGTTGCTCCAAGGCTGTTTGGAATTGTGACTTGGGTTTTGTTTTTCTGTAGCCATTCCGGTGCCTAGGCCGTATTTAGGCATAAGAGAGGAGATGGTTTAGGGTTGCAGAACCGGAGTAAGGAGGCTATGGTTTTGGTTTTTTACTGCTCTGATACCATAAAGAATTTTAGAGAGGAAAAACTCTATTTTCTCTTATCTCATAAATGGTAAAACTGCATGAATATATAGAAGAGATATGGCAACAGGTCTGCCACTAATCCTTCTTAATTCAGCAACAATCAATCCCTTAAATCAAGGAAAAAGAAAAACGGATATTAACTAAATAAAGAAAGCAACAACTATTTACTAATAAACAAGAAACTAATCCCAAAAGTTTAGGGATTAATTTCAGAATTCAACAAAGGAAACGAATCCCTAAAGTTTAGGGATTGATTCCGGAATTCCACAGGGTACTATCTACTAAATCGGCCTATGAGGTGATTCATCTTGCATTTACTGCCCTTCCTTGGTGCAAATGAATCTGGCATAAGGCTATTCCAACAAAAAATTCATTTTTTTCTTGGAAAATTCTGAATAGAGTTGTTCCAGTGGATCTTGTTGTGCAAAGGCTTGGAGTCTATATAGCGTCTAAGTGTTCCTGTTGTGCTGTGTCCTCTAAGGAGTCGATTGATCATCTTTTTGCTACTAGTAAGCTTGTGATGGATGAATGGAAATTTTTCGCTTCTGTTTATTCGATTAATCAACCCAGTATGGATACGGCTTGGAATTGCTTTTTTCTGGCTTTCTTTGGCCTCCTTCACTTCTCAGTATGGGATTATTATTGGTTTGCTTCCTTTGATTATTTTATGGGAGTTATGGCTGGAGCATAATCTTAGAAGATTTGAAGATGGCAGTTATGATTCTGCGTTTATTGTCAAGAAGGTATGCAACTGGCTCACTGAACTTATTTTGTCCGCAGGGATTCGAGTTCGAATGTTGTCATGTTGAAGTCTTTAGGCATCCCTGTTTGTGATGTGAGAGTTAAATGGCTTATGATTATCAGTTGGCTTCGACCTAAGCCGGGTTGGGTTAAACTGAATGTTGATGGAGCTTGTGAGGATAATCCTGGAGTTGGTGGTGGTGGTGGTAGCATTATTAGAACCCTTATGGTTGTTTTCTTGCTGCTTTCTCTCGTCCCTATGGGCCTTGCACCAATAATATAGCAGAAGTACGTGCTTTATTGGACGATCTTCATCTCTGCCTTGATTTGGGATTTCGGTTGGTTAAGATAGAATCTGATTCTAAGATTTTGGTTCAGTGACTTACATCAGTTCGGATCTCCCATGGAACTTCTTCTTCTGGTGGATTAGAATTTGTTTGTTGCTTGATTCGCTACAATTTTCGATCAAACATGTATTCAGCGAAGTCAATTCTACTGTTGACGTATTGGCTAAGGAGGGTGCTGCTCTTCAGGATATTTGCCAATTTCATATTAGTTCTCTGCCAAGGGAGGTTTGTGCGATCATCCGATTGGAGATGGCGGGCCTTCCTTATGTTAGGAGATAGGTTTTTTAGTATTGTTTTGTGGCCATCATTTATAAGATGGTTCCTTTTTTCCACTTGTGGTTTGGCTTCGAGCCGGCCCCACTACTATTGTATCTCATTTTTTTTGAATATCAATAAAATTTCCCTCGTCCCGTCGAGGTTCTCCTTAAAAAAGAGTTATTTTGTACCAGCAATGTGTTATTTTTTGTATCTTCTGTATGCTTCGGCTCTCTATTTGATTTTCAGACCTGAGTTTCAATTCTTGCTCACTTGAACAAACAAGTTGATAGCATTTAATTGGTTGTAGGCAACCCCGACACTCGCAAAATTTGGAGATCTCCAAATTTACTCAAATGTGGGAGTTGCAAATTTTGGACTTCTCTTCTTCCTACGTCCACGAAGCGCACAAATAATCCGCTATTATCTCCTTGAAGTTTTTACAATCTTTGAGAGACCTTCTGAAAAAAACCCTAGCTCTCTCTTAGTGTTTTTTTCTCTCGCTCTCATTCTTGCTCTAACTCTCAATGGGAAAAAACAACCACACTAAACAAAAGACTCGAGATGACTTAACGTAACCCACGTTGGCCGGTCGATCGGTGATCGGTCATTCGTCTGATCGCTCCAATCGTTCCCAATGGTCTGTCGTGTCCCGGAAGACCGGAAAACTTACCCGTTCAACTTGACAGTCTCCCCAAACCCAGCAATCTCCCACTTAGAGACTGAAGCTCAGAAGTAAACAAATCCAACAACGATCGGTGCATACTGGTGCGCTCATCTATATCCTCAAGCTTGAAGACTCACTAAAGTGAGCACATCTCAAGTTTTTTTGTCGTCACCGTCTTGGTTAACATGTCAACTGGGTTCTTGCAACCTTGGATCTTCACAAGTGCTAACACCTCATCCTCTAGAAGAGATCTGATGATGTGATAACGCAATCCGATGTGCTTGGTTCTTGAATGAAATGTTGAGTTCTTTGTTAGATGTATAGCACTCTGACTATCACTGTGCAAAACATTCTTCACTTGCTTGAGACCCAATTATGCCAACAAACTTTGTAACCAGATCATCTGTTTGCTAGCCTCAATTACTGCAACGTACTCCACCTCTGTAGTGGATAAAGCAACAATAATCTGTATCTACGAAGTCCAACTAACTGCAGTAGTGCCAACCATGAATACATAGACAATAGTGCTTCTCATGCTATCTACCTCTCCAACAAAGTTTGCATCTACATATCCCTGTAGTCTCAGCTTACCCCTTCTGAAGCATAGGCATCTATCTGTAGTCCCGTATAGATACCTCAATATCCACTTCACTGCTTCCCTGGATTGGACATAAATCTGCTCATTGCTCCCACTGCATGAGCAATATCTGGTCTTGTGCAAACCATGGCATACATTAGACTTCCAATGGCTAAGGCATATGGAACCTTGGCCATGAAGTCTCTTTCTTCATCTTTCTTTGGAGACTGATCCTTGGATAGCCGAAAGCGACTGGCCAATGGTGTACTAACTGCCTTAGCATCACTCATGCCAAATCTCTTCAAAACACGACCAATATATTCTACCTGAGATAACTGCAAAGTACCCCTTTGCTTATCCCTACTAATCCTCATTCCAAGAATTTGCTTCGCTGCGCCAAAATCCTTCATGTCAAATTCACTCGACAATTGCTTTTTCAAGTTTTTGATCTTGTCCATATCTGAACCTGCCACTATCATATCATCGTCATAAAGTAGCCAAATGATGTAACTGGACTCGATGTACCCATTTGTTGTGTAGAGCTTTCTTTCCCTCAAGTGACTCAGCTAGTTTCTAGGTACTGTTGAAGATAAGGAACTTCATCTCATCATTCATTGCAAGCTCCCACTTGCTAGCATCCACTACCTGACATACTTCATCATAGCATTTAGGTTCACATGCATCAGTAAGCAACATGTAATTCAAAAACCATATGTTTGGAACATGAGATCGGGAAAACCTCCTAGGTACAGGAGTCTGTAGTGCATCACTCTGTTGTTTGCTACTTTGCGGTGTGTGTTCCTCTGATTGTGAACTCTCAACTGTCTACTGTACCAAACGATTCCCTGGAATATCATCCAACTTGACATATGCTGGATCTTCCTGTGTTGTGCCGCTGGATTGTGTTGCGCTTCTGTCCTTGTACACCACCTTTTCATTGAAGATAACATCTCAATTTCTTATCACCTTCTTGTTTTGGTCATCCCAAAACCGGTATCCATATTCATCTCCACCTCCAATGAAAGTATACTTCAATGACTCGGGATCAAGCTTACCCCAGGCATGGTCACTAATATGCACAAAAGAAACACAACATAAAACTTTCAAATGGGAAAGTTTTACCTCCCTGCCGGTCCATACCTCCTCTGGTAACATATGATCCAATGGTACTGATGGTCCTCAGTTGATTAGGTATGCTGTTGTGTTGACTACCTCTGCCCAGAACTACTTAGGAAATCCTGATTGGATGCACATGCTTATGGCTCTCCTAGTCAATGTCTGTTTCATTAGTTCTGCCACTCCCTTCTGCTGTGGAGTTCCTGGCAACGACCTCTTCAATTGGATTCCATTCTCATAGCAGAATTTCTTGACCCGGAGTCTTCATACTCACTATCATTATCAGATCTCAACTTACTGATTCTCAAACTTGTCTCATTCTCCACCATGGCTTTCCACTTCTTGAACACCTCGCACACATCGGATTTCCGTCTTAAGAAGTACACCCACACTTCTCTAGAGTGGTCATCAAAAAAGTCACAAAATTGGACTTACCGTCAATGGATGAGACTGTAGCTGGCCCCCAGACATCAGTGTGAACTACCTCAAGCTTCTCTCGCTTTCTTGGTTTCCATCTTTCTTGAAACTCACCCTTTTCTGCTTCCGAAGATGCAACTTTCGCACAAGTCCACATCAACTGACTGAAGCCCTAGTAGTTTTCCTTTGGACTGCATAACCTTAAGTCCTTTCTCACTGATATGTTCGAGCCTCTGGTGCCATAAATTTGGATCCTCCTTGCAATTTGCAACTGCAATTGCAATTGACCCATGTGCATTAATCGTCATGTAGAGAGCACCACTTATCTGTCCACGTGCTACGATCATCATGCCTTTAGAAACCTTCCAACTATGCCCATTGAAGGTTGTGAAATAACCTTCATTTGCTAACTGTCCCATTGAGATCAAAAATTTTCTCAAGTCAGGGATGTGTTTCACATCCTTCAATTTCCAAACAGACCCATTCAGCTTGATCTGCACATCGCCCATGCCAACCACATCACATGGTTGATCATCACCAAGATACACCTTCCTTAGGTTACTCGGTAAATAGCTCACAAAAAATTCTCTGCTTGAGGTAGCATGAAAAGATGCTCAGGAATCTAAAACCCAAGAATCTGCCTTGCTCTCCAAAGAGAATATCAAAGCATCATTTAAATCTTTGAAAACGACATTCGCCTCAGGCTTCTTCTATATTTCTTTCTCTTTCTTTAGAGCTTTGCACTGATTTTTAAACTGGCCTTTCTTACCACAATTCCAACATTCAACGTTCTTAGATCAGGACTTCGATCTATGATTGTTGGACTTAATGCTTCCAAGATCTGAACCCTTCTTGGAGTTTCTGCCTCTACTCCCCATATTCAATACAGATTGTGAAGTAGAAGCATCATACATTTAAGAGAGAAATGCCATAAGGGAGGCTATAGTCTTAACAACCTTAATACTAAAGGCAACAGACTTTGATAGTGTAAGCCTTACGGTGTCGAGTGCTTTTCCGTCAAGCACATCCCATTCTTCCTTCTTAATACACGAAGGCATTTTACCCAATAGTAGGTACAAATCCTTCATTGTAGAGGTAATCCGCTATCTGCATCTTCCAGTACCCGAAGTTTGAACTATCAAACTTCTCTATTCCTTTACTTGATTCCTTCTCTGAAGTCATCGTTCCCACTCGAACCAAAACCGACAAAAAACTTTTTCAGGAATTTTTTCAATCACCTTTTGTGCCAATGGTCACACAAACCAAAGCTCTGATACCACTTGTTGGGATTTAGACAGATCCAACACACGTAGATCAATCTAATTAACTCTCGCAAGAGTTCCAAGATCTTGAGATTCGACGAATCAAAAGAACAAGTAAAGAAAATACATATGGAAGAAAAAATAAATAAAGAGAAGAAGAAGAACACACACAGATTTACATGGTTTGACGATCTTGCCTACGTCCATGGAGCACACCAACAATCCACTATAATCTCCTTGAAGTTTTTACAATCTCTGAGAGACATCCACTATAATCTCCTTGAAGTTTTTACAATCTCTAAGAGACCTTCTGAAAAAACCCTAACTCTCTCTTAGTTTTTTTCTCCCGCTCTCATTCTTGCCCTAACTCTCAAAGGAAAAAAATAACCACACTAAAAAAAGACTCGGGATGACTTATGTAAGAGCCTGATTGATTACCCCAAATAATTAAGTTAAAACTCTGGAAAATATGGTGACCCAATAAACAAAATCCACTGATAGGCAGAAATTAATATTCACTCGATCCTCAACCATATGAAAACTCACTAAGAACACCCTTAAGCCCCTTAGACTAATCAAGTAAGCTAGTCGAATATAGGCAGCTAGATTTAACTAGATAACAGGAACTTTAGCAATTAAATGGAAAATAAAATTGTACGACAAGATAATAATTTTATTTGGAAACTCTGGAGACACACCTCAGACCCATAAGGATAACCCCTCTATCAGTAGTTGAATAGGTGTTCAATTGGAAAGAATAGGACCAAAAACCCCGAATTTCCCCTAAAGTAGTTCCTATTCACACCCCGACCATTAGGGCCTATAAATAGACATTTAGGCTCATAACTTCACTTCTTTCTCTCATATTTTTCACTTGGAGCTCTTGGAGATGAAAGGGGAACACTGAAATCCCCGGAGATGTGACGGAGCAACCTCGACGCACCTCGGCTACACCCCAAGTTGAGTATTCCTTCCTTGATTGTGTATTTGTTTATGGTTTAATATTTTGACCATGGGGTAAGACTTATTTGTTGAGTTTCTACCTCCCCTTTGGATCTATTGAGTAATCTTCATGCTTAGGATGTACCTAAACCTTCAAGTCTCTCCACATGAATTGATTTCTTGAAAACCCAAATCCCTACGGTTGGAAAATTAGAGAGAACACAGCAAAATCCATATTTAGAATGATTATTTGGATCCAGAAAGCATGACCAAAGCTTCCTGGACTGATGTGTGATATCTGAGTGAAATTTCACCCAGATTTGCCTTCGCCCGCGATTCGGCGACTTCGTCGACGCGCCGAGGAGTCCTCCAAATCTCAGGGACATTCTAGGCCTATTGGAATTGTCGTCGAGACCCTTTTCAGCCAGCCGAAGACCTCGCCAAACCCAAAATTTTTAGATGAACCTGGGTCACTTTTGATCTAATGAGAACCATTTGGACCAGTTCCCGAGGTACCACCTCATTTGGCACCTTTTACCTTTTTCGGCAAGCCGAGGACCTCGCCGAGAGCTTCTCCTGGTCTGATAAAGGAGGTTAAGCTATGAGCACCTATAGAATGACCAACCTCACTTTTTTAGCATGTTTTTGGAGCTAGTAGACTTGCCATGTAAAATATGCCCCCCAATCCGAATGTTGGCCTTCCTAGAATTGGCCGAGCAATAAAAGATTTGTGGGAAACTTGTGTAGGTGATCCCAAAGTCCTTCCTTGAGCCCTCTACCCTCATTTTATACATGTTTGGGCATTGAAATTAGTGATTGTGATGTGTCATCCTTCATTTTGGATAGAAATGTGAATGTTTGCCTTACTTCCTTGCCTAATTTGTATGTGAACTGTCATATAAGGATCCATATACCTCAAATGCATTATTTTGATGTATGGTCTATGATTAGAAGTTTAAGTATCCCAAGTGCGTAGTATAGGGCTTGTATGTACTCTATTTAGGTCATCTCATGCTTATAGTTGGTTTATGCTTCCTTTGCTTTCCTATTTGATTTAATAACTATGGACTAATTAGATGTAGTGTTGGGTACTATGGTGTCTTATAGAGTAGGAACATGGGACTGTGCCCATGTGATTGCTGTTTTGAATATATGCCTGTGAATCATTGTGTGAATGCATTAATCAAAGGATTTGAATGCTATGAGTTGCATATGGACTATCTTGCTGTAATAGCTCAGTCTACTACCCCATGTGATACCCTGGGTTAGGCTGTCATATGAGATTACTTGACTTATTGACCTTGTTGTCCTATGAGAGGACCCTGATGCTTTCACCCAAGCTGAGAGAGAGCCCTTAGGGGTATTCCTCTACAACCTTGTGGTAAGATGATTCCCAAGGATCGGCACATTGGTGCGGCTAGGATGATAGTGAATTATAGATATGCCTACTGTTGGGATGTGAATAAGTATGATTCCCTGAGGGCCTACTCACATTGGTGAAAACCTCGGAGTTTTACCCATGATAAAAAATAATTGGGGGGATTGTGCCTCCTTGGTTGAAAATCCATAAAACTATGATGTACACATAGAATAATCCTATCCCTCAGCCGTGACTATGGGGATGAATTCACACTAGTGGGACATCCTGGATAGTTGTATTGAGATCATGAGGGAACTTACATTATTTCACATGACCACACAACACCCTTCATTCTGCATTGCACGTTCTTGTTGATATTAATTTGAGAGTCTCGTGTATGATGCACTTGGCCAAATTTTCATATAGAATTAGGCATGTGGGTACTGAGATGTTGAATTTTGATTATATACCAAGTGAGGATGGGAGAGAACAATAAATTGTGTGATCTCTGTTGTTTATTACTTTATCACTACAAGCACAGACGCCATTTTTATCACACTATATGCATATTTTGCACTTTTCTCATAATGTTAGAGCATCAGCAAATACCTTTCATCGAAGGATTACTCATCCGGGCTTTCCGGCTTATGTTTGTTGAATTATATCTTTCAGGTTGTGGAGCTTGGTCACGAAGAGAGAGCCTGGGAATGGGTACCACACTCTGGTAGAAATTTTAGAGTTAAACTAGAATTAGACTTTTTTATTTTTTTGACCATGTCTAGTTTAGATTTTGCAATTTAGTTTCTTATATCTTACTAGAGCTGTTAATTACTTCCGCTTATGTTTTGACCATTGCTATCCACTCCTATAGAAATATGGGGTGAGAGTTACGAATAAATTTGAAAATCTCAGAATTGGAATTTTACGGTTTGGTTCGTGACAACTGAACTGAACCTACGATGGCCGGTCGACCGGCGATCAGTCATTCCTTCTTACGTCCAATCGTTCCCAATGCTCTGTCGTGTCCCGGTCGACCAGAAAACTTTCCCAGTTGACTGAACAGTGTCCACAAACCCAAAAAATCAGACATGAAATTTCGACAGCAAACATATTTATTTTTCTTTTCCTTTTGGTTTCTTGATCAACCCAGTTTTGTCTCAAAATTGTTACGTCAAAGGCTTTTCTTCTCGTCCATCCACTTTTACTGGCTGATTTGGTCCTTCTTTTGGTTGATTTGTAGTTAGATAGATGCCTTCAAGTGTATCCCTGCAAATCACTTGGAGGCCATAACCTTATCACAAATTTAGAATATTGTCGACATTGGGGCTGTTGTACCTTTCTCAAGCTCGGAGATAATATCCTTATTATAGCGGTAAGCTGATGTTTGGAGTTCATTGAAACCTGTCCATTCTAGATAGTACTTGAAACATTTGGTGCTGATGACATTGTGATTGACGGCATATCATCCTTCACCAACTTAGAACATTAACAAAAGATGGTTTTATTGGTAGAGACTGCAAGTTCATCTCCCCTTACCAAGGATGAGAAATCAAAACTGAGTGATGTTAGAGATAGTGGGAGGCTCATATTCACTAGTCCCTAGATCCAAGGGGGAGGGGGCCAAGGGCCCCCTAGTTACCGCATAGAGTAAGGAAATGGTTAAGGATCAAGTCCATCTAATGACCCAAATAACAACCTAGCAATATATTTATTGCAGTTTGCTTCTCCTCCTTCAAGCTAGACCGAGTCTCATCACTTGAAACAAGCACTGATTTGGTTCTCACAATTTTTTATTTTTTTTGTTCTTCATCTTGCTTTTGTTTTGGATTCATGATAGATCAATCAAGCCAGCAGGGTTAACATAATATTCGGGAATGCATTTAACAGATTAGCTTTAGTTGTGAAAGAATTGTAATAGATAGGACACATAGTGTCACATCCCAAACTTAAGAGATCTCAAGGGAGTCCCTATAAGTCAGAAATATGACTCTCACCCCATATCCACATGGGAGTGGTAGTCAATACTTTGCCAAATAATTGAAAATAACTGAGATATTTTATTAACTTGGAAATAATCAAAAATAAAAGTAACTACATCTCATAACAATCAAAAACTAAGGCAAAATATAGCAGCGGAAAGAAAATACTATAGTTCTCATGCTAATCTAATCCCTAAATAAAATAAAGCCTAACAATGGCTAATAAAATACTTTGGCATGCAAGCCAATAAAAACAAAGTAAATCCCAAATATAATTCCTAGTTATCTTCTTCGATAAAATCAGTAGTTCCTTCAAAACAAGGGTCCATACCTGGTTCTTCATAATCCAAGTACTCCTCGTCTAATGTGCCTGAAATGTGTTGCTTGAAAGCATAAGCTACACTTAGCCAGTAAGTAATCAAATCGAACATGGTTTATAATTTGAAGTAGGGCCAAGGTCACTCTTTAACAATACTCCATAAATTCCAGAAAACATAAATATCAATAATATGAACAGATTAGTGATTAAGTCATGGTATAAGTGTATATGCATATGCTGAACATGAATGGTCAAAATTTAATAAAGTGTACATGTTGTGCAATTAAATTGCATCACCAAGTGTGATCTAACAAACAATCTAAAGTGTTGTGCAATTAGTTAATTAACTGTTATCATCAGTATATATAGGTTCCCACAAGATCGATCATTCCTTGAGCAAGATGTCTTCTCAAACCATCCCCCTCATACAAGGCCATTCGCAAGTTAAGATATTCCATGTGCGCGTCATAGTTCTAAGGGGCTTCGACCTAGAGGGTACAATTCCCCTACTTATTTGAAAATTCTTCAAGGAATTGTATATATAAGCAAGAAACAAGAACACTCCTTCAAATAAAATAGTCCATAGGACCATAGGTATATTGGGATAGCTAGTCCCTCAACTCCAGAAATAGATAATAATGTATAAGTCTCATCTCCTACTGTGATTTTCATATCACAATAACCTCTTAAAGTCCTTAAAAATCAAGTAGTATGGATTTACATGCAAAGGGGTTTAACCTATAGACCAAATCCATGGTCTTAAGGCACATGAAGTGCAACTGGTTGATTGCAAATTAACTAAGCATGAAATTGGTGTGTACAATGTGTAATAAGGCCACCTATCATGCTAGACATGTTAAAAAAACATAGAAATAAGCATATCAAAATATCATGTTCCAACCAGTATGAAAAATAGTCCAATTAAGGTATGAGTATTTCAAACTTGCATAATCAAGCAGAACTAATATCAAATTTGGTCTAATGAGATCAAAATACATATGCTCACAAATATTCAATCAAATCAAATCCAATCAAGTTGGTCAATTTCGGTGTGCCTTGGGATCGTCATACTGCTCTCGGTGTGGTCTCGGCGCACCGAGATGTCGCATAGGGGTCCAATACGTATTTTCTAGATTTTCGGGGTTTCGGTCATAAAAGTTGGTTCGGCGTGGTCAAGGTGTGCCAAGAAATCACTCGGTGTAATTTTCAGGGGCCTAAAAATTCATCTGTTATGTTCAACGTACTCAAGGTGCATCGAGAAAGGTCTTGGTGTGATTTCCCGGGTCTTATACAATGAAAAAGGGCACTCAACGAGGTCAAGGTGCGCCTAGTACTCGCCGAACGATCTTCTGGACTGGTTCGGCGAGGTCAGGGTGCGCCTAGTACTCGCCGAACTTGGCAATCTGGGTAGTTTTTCCAAAATTCTGTTCTTTCTACAGTTCAAATCAATTTTCTTCCTTAAGTAATCTTCCTTAATATTACATTCCTCACAAAACCCAATAAAAATACTTAGGAAAGCATAAGTAAATAATTATTAAGTGATTTGTTTTGAAAACTTTGAAAACTAATATAAAGTTTGAAACTTTACTTCATACTATTGAAAAACAAACTTGAAACT
>JAUPMG010000017.1:1834995-1845252 GCA_031762675.1 Pachysandra terminalis
AACTCCTATTGCTTAGCCCAACTAGTCCGACTAGATTTCCGGGTTGAGGGGTCGGATTTCACACCAGAGGTTTAACTAACCCGGAAATAGGCTAAGCAAGTGTAACTAGTCAAGATACACGCGCTCCCCTTGGAATCACTCCAATTGGACCTGTGGAGTGGTTTGGCAAGGTGCTCGGCGACCTCTCGGTGCGCCTAAATAGGTGAAAGTGTGCCAAATGATTTGACACCTCGGGATTTGGTCTAAATGGGTCTCGATAGACGAGAAGTCAATTTAGTTTAGTCCCTCTTTCCTTCGGCGACCCTGCAGCACGCCTAAGGTGGGCTTCAGCGACCTACTTGGGTGCACCAAAATTCCTTTGGCGACGATTCCCGAGAGCCCATTTTGGTCTCTAAGATTCGGCGACCTCGTCGGTGCGCCGAAGCTGGGGAAAGGTCTACTGTGACTGAAAGTTCACCGGGAGTTTGGATTCACTGTCAGGAAGGTTCGTTCATGGTTAAATCTTATTTCAAATGGGTCTTAGGTAGGGATTTGGGGTTTTTCCCTTTTCTCCTCTACACTTAGGGTTAGGTTTTACCTCATGCATGTCAAATCCATAAGTATGATGGTTAGGGTGCCACATACAATATATATACGGATCTAAATCCCTAGGTGAAGGAAGGTATGGAGAAAATCACACTTCTCCTTGGTCCAAACACAAGAACACAACCGAAATACACGATCAAAGAGGAATACTCAACTTGGGGCGTAGTGGCGAGAGTCGGATTTGAGTTACGGTGCATTCCAATACTTGGAAGATCCCTTTTGAGCTCTAAGCATCCTTCATGGCTCCAAAATCCCAAGAGAAGAAGAGAGAATGGGTGAAGTTGTGTTTTATGAGCCAAAGGCTCTATTTATAGGAAACCTGTGAATAGTGTTTTCACTTAAGGGCAAGATGAGGTTTTTGGCTCTATACTTCTCGTCTGGTCGTGTTTGCAGGTCCCGATAGAGGGCTTTTGTTATTAAGGTTGAGTTGGATCATGGGAGTCCACGAGTGGACTTAATTAATTTTTTAAATTATTTAAATCTTAATAATTTCTTAATTTATCAGCTGGTCCTTCAGTTTGACTACCTAATTTTTATCTATTTCTTCCTTAACTTAAATTTCTGAGGTCAGGGTTTTAGTGGCATAATCCCTAAGCTATTAATGGTTTAATTTAATTATTTTGAGATTTGTCTCATCATTAACCCTAATTAGTTGGAGTTAAGTTTTCAGGTCATTACAAAGACGACTGGCACAGAAGAGTAGGAGGAGGAGGAGGTGTAGAGGACAGAGAGTGTCCAACAATATTAGGAGTAGAGGGGAGGGAGACCCGTTTGTTTGATGCTTTTCCTTTAATTGATGTAAATCTTTATCGTTAGTTGACTCCTGATCGGTAGTAGTAGCTAGGACTACTCATCTTATGTTTGAAACTTCTATGATTAATGTGATCGTGTTTTAAATTTTGGAAATTGAATGATGAATGTTTTTATGCTTATATGCATAGTGTGATTTTTTTTTCCATCCAAATGATAATGATGAATGCATTATATTTGTTGCTGAAGTGTATGTAGCATATTGGACTTCTATGGAGTAGTATACCACCGTGTGTTGACAGGAAGTAGTGAGACTATCCTAGGATCGACTGGGGGATCCCAAGTCAATTGGAACCAGGCACTATCCAATTTAGGTATCCCTATGGGAGTCATTAGATGCACGATTGTCCCGACTGAGGATTATCACCATACTAATTTCGAGGAAGAAATTCTTTTAAGGGAGGTAGGTTGTAAGGACCTGAACCTATTTTATCTGAGTCTCATTCATTGAAAATAATAACAATTAGGATTTTTACTTGATTTTGGTAAGACATTTCCAGAATTTAATTATGAGGGACTAATAACCTAATTAGAGCATTTAGTCAGTTTTGAAATTATTATACCAGGTCGGGGGTCTATGATTAATTAAGTAACTTATGCAGCATGGAGTGTAATTATGTTCAAATACTATAGGAGTCGTGGGAGAGGTGCGTGGAGTGGGAGAAAGAGAAGTGGGGGTGATGGAACGAAAGCTTCCATAACCATTATCCTCCACTCTCATTAATCGAAACCCAAGAGGAAGGTATGGGGAGGAGAGTTTTGGAGAAGAGAGAAATAAAGAAGGGAAAACAAACCCTAGCCATCCCATGGTGGTGGAGAAGAAGAAGAGGAAAGGAGGAAAAGGGAGAAGAAGAATGGAGGAAGCAAATGGAACAAGAAGAACCTCGGAATCTTAATCTCAACGCATCAAAAGGTAAGTCTCATTTTCTGTATGATTCGCATAAAAGACCAGATGATTTTCGATTTGGTGTTTTTATGTAAAAGGATTGTATAACTCGATTTATATTTGTGTTCATCAATGCCATATGTGTTTAATCACTTTATTTGAGGTTTTAAATAAAAATATGTGAATTTAGATACCTTAGAAATGAATTGATTTTGAATTGGTAGCTTGAGAGAAGCCTAAATATTAGATTTCGGCTAGCCCGTGATCCATCGGCACGCACCGGCACACCGGTGGCCCTACCACCAGAAACCCAAAAACGCATAGGTGGCTTCCACCGGTAGGCACTGGTACATTGGTGAGCCAACCAACAGGGGACACTTTTGTACTGTTTTTACCCCACCGGTACCCACCAATATACCGGTGAGGTTACCGATGGAGGGTGAGTCTGTGTTATTATTGTTCTTGAATTGGGTTCTGATCATTGTTGGTTGGGGATTGCTTTCCCACTAGTAAGACTTGATAATTGGAACCAAAGTTTGATTGGAAAGCTCTAGCCGACCTGCGGGGAATCAACTTTGAGTTCCATAATGAACTGGATTGGGTTGTGAGTGCCAGGTGTTTGAGAAATTGTATCATATACTCAAAGGATGGTCAGAAGGCTCTAGCCTACCTGCAAGGAATCACCTTTGAGTTCCATGATGCACCCTATACCACTAGTTGACCTATTGACTTGACCTTACTCCGTATTGTCAACATCATGTGTGTAGTGGTTGGAAAGGGACTTGACATGTTTGTTTGATTATACTTGTAGAAAAGAAGCCCGTGATGGCATCCAGCGGATTATTTGTGTGTATGGGGGCACAAGTAGTTTTCGATGGGTTATCATTGGAAATCCTATTGCTGCTTGTGAGAATAGATTGTCTGGTCAACCAGGCAGCGACAGGTTTGAGTTATGAACAGATAGCTTGTTCTATCAACCAGGTAGCGACGGATAGAGTAAATTGTATGGTTTGGTTTGGTTGAATACTATTAGTAAAATTATGATGGTTCCCAGAAGATTATCCACATGTATGGGCGCGTGGATAGTTTCTATTAGAAATTATCATCAAAGTCCTAAGTTTAATTAATGCATGCATGCTAGGCTTATGTGAGTTGTTAAGTGAGCCCGGGAGGTGGAAACTATGGATCATCCTTGCGAGGTTATCTAGATAGGTTGACTATACCTATGAGTTGAAAGTCCCACTTAAATAAGGGTAGGATTCTTGCGAGGTCCTATACGATTGGCTTAACCTTGAGTAGCCACTCTCTGCAATTTGCAATTTGTAACCTGCATGCCATATTTATGGGTTAGGTACCCTACGAAGAAAAGGGGCATCCGACTGTTCCTGGTGACTTATGTCCCGAACTTGTTTTGGTTGGAAGCTACAATGAGGGACACTTAACTAGTTACATGAGTTTGGTACATTTGTCATATCATTCTTGCATTCCCTTGATTGTGCATGTCATGTATATTATCTGAATGTCATTCTCTCATTACATATCATTTATCATCCCTTAAACTGTCTTTATTACACTTACTATTTGCCTTATGATTATTCGATCTCGTTGTTCCATGAATTATTCGTTATCGGTATTTTATGAGGATTGGTAAAAGATATGGTCTTACTGGGCATTCCAAGCTCACAAAACTTATTATGTTGCAGGTTGAGTAATGACGAGGACTAATAGGAGACTTGATGTTGTTTTGCTTCATTACAGCTCCAGCATTAGGATTAATGTTGTCATAGTAAAATTATTGTAGTATGATTATGGTAAGGATTGTATTGTTGTATAGTTGTATTTGGACCTATGACCCTCCTGAGGTCACAAGGATTTATGCAAGATATTTCTTTTGCTTCCTCACTCTGAATATTTAGTAAGAGTTATTTATGTTGCTTTTATTTTCTTGTATTTGATATGGCAATCCGCATTCCATGCGTGGAACCCGAAGGTCTCACTTCGAGATCCATGCTGCCCGTATAGGGATTCGTGCCACGGGTTTCGAAGTGTGACACTCAGAAATAAACAACTCCAACAAAGATCGGTGCATTCTGGTGCGCTCATCTATATCCTCAGGCTTGAAGACTCAGTAAAGCTGAGCCCAATTCCAGTTTCTCTGTCGTCACTGTCTTGGTTAACATGTTTGCTGGATTCTTGCTACCTTGGATCTTGTCAAGTACTAACACTTCCTCTCAGAAAAGATATGATGAAGTGATAACGTAATCCGATGTGCTTGGTCTTTGAATGAAATATTGAATTCTTTGCTAGATGTATAACAATCTGATTATCATTGTGCAAAACATTCTTCACCTACTTGAAAAGAAATTCTGCCAACAAACTCTGTAACCAAAGCATATCTTGACTAGCCTTCGTCACTACCACGTACTTTGCCTCTACAGTGGATAAAGAAATGATCGTCTATATCTGCGAAATCTAACTAACTGCAGTAGTGCCAGCCGTGAAGACATAATCGGTAGTGCTTCTCCTGTGATCTAGCTCTCCAGCAAAGTTTGCGTCTACATATCCCTGTAGTCTCAACTCACCCCTTCTGAAGCATAGGCATTTATATATAGTGCCCCGTAGATGCCTCAGTATCCACCTCACCGCTTCCCTGGATTGGACATGAATCCACTCACAACTCCCATTGTATGAGCAATATCTGGTCTCGTGCAAACCATGGTATACATTAGACTTCCAATGGCTGAGGCATATGGAACCTTGGCCATGAAGTCTCTATCTTCATTTGTCTTTGGAGACTGATCCTTGGATAGTCGGAAATGACTGGCCAACGGTATACTAATTGCCTTGGCATCACTCATGCCAAATCTCTTTAGAACACATCCAATATACTCTGCCAGAGATAACTGCAAAGTACCTTTATGCTTATCCCTGCAAATCTTCATTCAAAGAATCTGCTTCACTACGCCCAAGTATTTCATGTCAAATTCACTCAACAATCGCTTCTTCAAGTTTTTGATCTCATCCATATCTGAACCTGCCACTGACATGTCATCAACATAAAGTAGGAAAATGATAAAACTGGACTTAGACCTCTTAAAATAGCAACAAGTTAGCGGTTCACTCGTAGTAGCCATTTCTTTGCATGAAGTTGTCAAACTTCTTGTACCATTTCTTCGGAGCCTGTTTCAAACCATGTAAGGTCTTCTCCAATTTGCATACGAGCTTCTCTTTTCCTTTCACTAGAAGACCCTCCGGTTGCTGCATATATATCGATCACTATGGAGAAAAGTAGTTTTCACTTCTAACTGCTCAAGGTGCAAACCCTTTGCTGTAACAATGCTCAAAACTGACCGAATGGTAGTCAGTTTCATAACCGGTGAGAAAATGTCGGTGTAGTCAATTCTCTCTTTCTGCTTAAAGCCTTTGATCACCAGTCTCGCCTTGTATCTCTTGGAACCATCATGTTCCTCCTTTACTCGATACACCCATTTTTTGTGTAGAGCTTTCTTTCCCTCAGAAAACTCTGCTAGTTCCCAGGTACTATTGGAGATAAGGTACTTCGCATCTCATCCTTCATTGCAAGCTCCCACTTACTAGCATCGACTACCTGACATGCTTCATCATAGCATTTAGGTTCACCTGCATCAGTGAGAAACAAATAATTTATATACCTTTTGTTTGGAACATGTGGCTGGGAAGACCTCCTAGGTACATAAGCAGGAGTCTGCAGTGCATCACTCTGTTGTGTGCTACTCTACGGTGTAGATTTCTCTGATTGTGAACTCTCAACTGTTTGTTGTGCCACATGGTTCCCTGGAATATCATCCAACTTGACATATGTTGGATCTTCCTTTGTTTTGCTACTTGATTGTGATGAGCTTCTGTCCTTGTACATGTACATCACCCTTTCGTTGAAGATAATATCTCGGCTTCCGATCACCTTCTTGTTTTGGTCATCCTAAAAGCGGTACCTATATTCATCTCCACCGTATCCAATGAAATTACACTTCAGTGACTTGGGATCAAGCTTACCCCTGGCATGGTCACTGATATGCACATAAGAGACACAACCGAAAACTTTCAAATGGGAAAGTTTTACCTCATTGCCGCTCTATACCTCCTCTGGTAACATGTGATCAAATGGTACTAATGATCCTCGGTTGATTAGGCAGTCTGCTGTGTTGACTGCCTCTACCCAGAATTGCTTAGGTAATCCTACCTGGATACGCATGCTTCTGGCTCTCTCAGTCAATATCCGATTCATTCGTTCTGCCACTCCATTCTACTGTGGAGTTCCTGGCAATGACCTCTCCAATTGGATTCCATTCTCATAACAGAATTTCTTGAACCTGGTGTCTTCATACTCATGACCATTATCGGATCTCAACTTCTTGATTTTCAAGCCTGTCTCATTCTCCACCATGGCTTTCAATTTCTTGAACGTCGCGTACACCTTGGATTTCTGTCTCAAAAAATACACTCACACCTTTCTAGAGTAGTTGTCAATAAAAGTCACAAAATAAGTCTTACTACAAATGGATGAGACTGTAGCTAATCCCCAGACATCAGTATGAATAAGCTCAAGCTTCTCTTGCTTTCTTGGTTTGCCATCTTTGTTGAAACTCGCCCTTTTTTGCTTCACTCTCGCACAAGTCCACATCAACTGACTAAAACCCTATTAGTTTCCTTTGGAATTCATAATCTTAAGTCCTTTCTCACTGATATGTCCGAGCCACTGGTGCCATAAGTTTGGATCCTTGCAATCTGCAATTGCAATTGATCCATAAGCATTAATCTACGTGTAGAGAGTGCAACTCATCTTTCCACATGCAACGGCCATTATGCCTTTGGTGTAGTGACCCTGACCCTAACTCTCATTTTAATGATTAAGTTATATTTAATCATTTAAATGAACTTTAGGAGTTAATTGTTAAGATATTGGCTGAATATGACTAAATTGTAATTAAGTTGAATTATTGGGTAACTTATGGAATTTTTATGAATTCAGGTGATTTGGGCTTGGGCCCCAAAGCTTAAGTGACAATTGGATCATGGGCTCGTCGTTTGGCCCATAGAAGGGAGGTGAGGACATTTTAGAGTTTTCACCTTAATTTTGAATCTATTGGTGGTGGGAAAGCCCCACTAACTCCACATTCCTACGTACAAGGCAGTGGGAGAGTAACCACCAAGGAGAAAGAAACATGAACCAAGGAAAAAGAAGGAAAGAAGAAGAGGGAAGACGAATTCCAGAAATTTGGAATAAAGAAAGAAGGAGGAAAAGAAGAAAAGTAAAAAAAAAGGAAGTTCCTTTCAAGAAAATCCGGGTGAACAAGGTTCAGAAAATTCCAACCTTGAAAGATGTAGGAATTTTCATAGTTCTACGGTAGGCATGTTCATAGAATATGATGAGCATAAAGCATATAGAATCATGTTGTTGCTTGTGATTGAATCTTGTTTATAACCATGAATTTCCATGTTGTATGAGGATTGAGTTTTTAGAAAGAAATTCTAGTTTTTTGGGTTTTGTTTCAAGAAGATTGATGATTTATTGTGTTTAAGTTTGTATGAATGTTGGGTTTTGATTATAGAATGTTAATGTGGTTTGTGTTAACATAATTCATGAGTTTTATGCCTTAAAATGTCAAAAATTTGATGTATGGAAGTGTGGGCACGGAGTCCTAGAGAAAAATAAGAAATATGGGATGAATTGCCTACTAGGCAGCTGTCGAGGTTGTTGCCGAGCAAGACAAAGTCTCGGGACATGCTACCAAGCCTAAGCAGCTGCCAAGGGAGGTTGGCAAAAAGCTCAACAGCTGCCAAGATCCACTTGAGGTGTGTGTGTGTGCAATTGGTTTATGTGCGAAATGCCTGTACAATATTTTGTGCAATAAATTATGTAAACTGCCTAGTTTCAATATGACCATGATTATGTATGCTGTGATGTTATGCACTCCAGTGATTTTAGTGGTTGTATCATGATATGAATGATGTGTTATGAAATTTAGAATATGAAATGATCTTGGTTTGATTAACTGTTGTGCAAATTGTGAGTATGTCTCTTATTTATCTCTGGAACTGCATAGTGTTGAGAATGATGCTTGAGGTATTCACTGGTGATCCTTGAGTTGTGTGTAACCTAAGATGTTTGTACTGCTTGATTGTGTTTATGAAGGTGAATTTCCTACCTTGGGTAGATCTGAAAAGGGAAGAGGGCACCTTATCTTGCCTAGGGTCTCATTCCCTGAAAGGAAATATGGCATATTTCCAGCCTTGGGTCCCATTCCCTGAAAGGAAAGATTGTGACTTTTCTACCTAGGGTGTCATTCCCTAAAAGGAAAGATGGCACATTTCCTGCCTTGAGTTGTATTCCCTGAAAGGAAATATGGTGACATTCTACTTCGCGTTGTATTCCTTGAAAACAATGATTACTAACAGTTACATGGTCGTCGTAATGTCGGTGTGGCTTGGCCTAACCACTCTTGCATATGCAATGTGTCACACAAAACAAACACGCATACCATACAATGCATTGCACAATATTTTCACATTACCCATTATACACCACATCACACATTATACATCACATCACACACTATACATCACTTCACTCAACATTTACTTCGCATATTTTGAATCTCTGTGGAAATGGAATATTGTTAAATTGGGTGGAATAACTGTATACCATGTATGAAGTCACAGCATGGTGATGTCTTATAACTTGACAGGGTCTTGGATATTAATTATGATACTTTTTGAACTTGATTATGATTATGAGATTGTGGAATCTTGTATACTTATATGTAAGATGTGTGTAGTAGATTATAAATATGATAAAGATATTGTGAGTGAATTACTTACATGAATTGTTTGTTTAAACTTGCATGAATGAATTGTTTTGATATATGACTATGAAAGTATCTATTGTATTGCTATGGAGTTTTCCTATTGAGTTCCCAACTCATTTCTATGATGAAACAGGTGAACACCGCGGGTGATGTGGAATTGCTAGATGGACTTTGGAGAGTAGACCTGTTTATAAATTATGTTTTATTTTATACTTTTGACCCCCTGTGGGCAATGTGGTTGTAATCATATAATAGTTGTGGGTACTTTAGACATTGTGGGTTATTTCATATTCATACTACTAAGGTTTTAATTTTATCAGACTTTCGTTGTTTTGTTTAGTATGCTCTGCGTAACCATGATATTGGTTTGGCAATCGCATCCATTGAGTGATCCGAAGGTCAATCCCTTTGAAATCCTTGAGATCCCATATCTCAGATTTAGGGGCATGACAGATTGGTATCAGAGCTCTAGGTTTTCGGTTACCTTGGGTGATGAGAGTAGTCGAAGAGGGTATAGTGAAATGCTAGGATGAGAATACATAAATATGTTAGCCTAGGATCCACAATTGTGTATTGTGTGAAGAGTGTTACCTATAAAAGATATTGTATGAGATGTGTTTATTTGCGTGGTATGCTTATTGTCTATGTATGAGTGTATGTGTATACATATGTATCTACATAGAAATGTTATGTGACATACTTAGAGACTTGTTACATGTGTATAGATGGCTGGAGGTAGGAGAAACTAAGCAGCAGGTGAGGGTTCATCTAGAGGGGATGCCGATCCTGAATTGACTGGGATCTATCAAGTTCTGAGAGATATGGCCGCATCTCTTCAAAGGAAACAAATGATGAGGCAATCCCAAATAGTTCCTAGAAATTGAGGAGGGCTATCCTGGTTAGAGAAATTTAAGAAATTGGCACCACCATCTTTTGATGGAAGGGGTGATTTGATGTGGGCTCAAAAGTGGATACGGGAACTTGAGAAGATGTTATGAGCTATGGACTGTCCAGCTGATCAAAAGGTTCACTTGGCCGTTGATGTGTTGATTTATATCAAAGTAGGATAGGGCTATTTTGAGGGTGTCGAACCTCAAGGACTAATGGGATTTAGACTGTTAATTTTACTAG